>MQRK01254416.1:0-10897 GCA_001938485.1 Girardia tigrina
TATATATATATATATATATATATATATATATACCTATATAGAAAGTAAGCTAATAAAAAGAATGGAAAAAGACGTTCAAAGTCATCAAATATATTATTAATAAAATAACTTGATCGAAAATTAATGGAGAAATATTTTCACTAAAATATAAAAAATAAATTATTGTATGCCCAGGCTTGATACAGACTGTCGTAGTATCTCTACAACTAGAATTTTTCTTTTCAAACGTTCAGTATACATAAGAAAAAATATTTTTTTTCATGGCTTAATTCTCTTTTAAGACACTTCTCAAAGCCTTAATTATCATATCGAATTACGGTTATTACATGTATAAAATAGTTTATTAAAAGTGAAAACGTTAGACTCAGTAAACAGACTGTATCCAAATAGCTAAAAGTCAAGTAACCTCCTATCTCGCCTTCCGATTACCGTGGTCCATTGGTAAATCATATCCACGTAATTCAGTAGCAATCTACAAAGCCATTCAATTATTTATCACAAGACTATTGCCATACATATTTACTAAAGGCTCCAGGTGCAGGTGGTTGTAATCCAAATGTTTAAATGATTCAAAGAAGTTCATGATGTGGCCCTTCTGAAATATCAAACATTAGAAAAAATATAATCTGTTACAATGAAAATTGAAAAACAAACAATACAAAATATTATATTTCCTTAATTTTCTCTGTATTTTCTTTTACTATTAAGCTTCTTTTGCTTATTGGCCGAACATTGATAAATTTTTACAAACATATAGAGAATTCAAATTTCAGGGATACTAAGGATGAAAACTTAATAAAATAGCACAAAAAGTAAAACATTTATTTTAATTAAACTAGAATAAGTTAGTTTCAATGTCAAAAGAAACATCAAAGATCCTCAAGTCAATTAGAGTCAGATATATATGGGAAAAATCTTCATTTTAGTTTCATTTTACCGAGTTAAATTAAAATAGACTCGTGGAGTATCCACCAAATGAGTTGCATAAGAAAACTGCTGGAGTTTAATTTGTTCACCAGAAACATCTTTGTTTACTTCTCTTGTTCATTGAAAGATATAAATAAAATTAATGAATTTGATTGGAATCAACCTTTAGTATATAAAATATACACTGAAAGCAGCGTATACGCTGGATTAAAGGCATAAATCCACCCCCCTCCGAAAAAAGTTTTTAATTTTGATCTAAGATTTTTAACTGCATATTAATAAGAATAAGTTAAAATATTTAAATTTAAAATATGAAATCTCCATTATAATCAATATTTTGCAAAATTAAGAAAATCCGCCCTTGAAAAATTTTAATTATAATTTTAATTATCTCTAAGATTTTTAACTCAATATTAATTTTGCAAAGCATTTAAATTTTTCTCCCTCCATAGATTAAACATACTACAAATAACTGAATTATCCTGTCTATAGAAATCAGTACTGAACAATGGCCAACTTCGTCAAGTGATATTAGTTGCACTAAAGAAGTCTTTTTTAGCGAAGTGACGATGCGGAGGCGTCATTCTATTAATCAAAATTATCTTTCAGTAGACTTTATCCATTGCTTGAATATTTACAACTTTCATTTAAATCCTACGACTTACAATATGTTGAATTTATTTGCAACTGATTCTGTGATTTTCCGAGGCGATCTCAGAATTTAGAACTCTTCGAACCTCAGTTATACCCATCCGTGAATTGTATTCATAGAATACTATACGTCCTTTGGCTAGAATCACTCTTGCCCCAGTCAGTCCAATCGTCATGTCCTTATTCGGGATCCTATCGAGTTTAGTCTTCTTGAGAGCTGTCCTCGTGTAGCAATTATGGAAGGCTTGTAACCTTGAAACGTCCTTCTCAGGCGTTGCCCAGCACTCACTACCATAATAGACCACAGAAAAAATACTAGTCTCAATCAGTTTTCTCTTCAATACTATTGGGACGCGGTTACTCTGAATTGTAGGTTGCAATTCTTTAAGCTTCCGCATTCCATTTTGTATTCGTTGATTAATTTCTCAGTTGCAGTTACCACTAGTGGTCAATATACTTTCAAGATAACAGAATTCTTTCACTCATTCTATGATCTTCTCACCACATTTAACTTACGATATTCCAAAGCCTAATTCATCAGTAAGGCACATGAATTTTGTCTTAGTAGCACTTATTGTCAGTCCAAACTCCAGAAATGTGCTCCTTAGTATTCCAGGTTTTTACAGGCTCCATCAATATCAGAATCGATTAAACAGAGGTCATCTGCATATGCAAGTCTGTTCACTTGGAATTCAATCACTTTTAAATTTGTTTTACCAAGGTTTTGGTTATTTACAAAAGCTGTTTAACATGAACAAAGTTTAAATGAATTAAAGATAGACAGTTTTTAAGTGGTCGAAACCCCCCAAAGAAAAAAAGAAACGACAGAAAAAATTTTAATAATAGTTGTTTAAGAAATTATTTTCGAAAGAAAAGATATTTTCGAAAAAAGTGCATTTGAAGATTTCGAAAGTTTATATTAATAAAAACCGATATATTTTTTAAAAAATATTTGGTAAAAAATTCAAAATTAGAAATAACTTTAAAAAAAACAAAAATTACAGTAAATATTTTTAACCAAATTATTTTGAAAGTAAAAAGTTTATTATAAATAAAATTTAAAGTTAAGTTAAATATTTTTTAAAAGTAATAAATTTCAAAGATAAATTTTAATAGTGAAAATTTAATAAATTTATACAAAAATAAAAATTTGATTTTTAAAAAATTTTAATAAATGGATTTTGGTGAAATGATTAAATTAGATTAACGACAAGAAATTAATTTAAATTGGTGTGTAATTTTCATTAATAAATTTTTGAATGAAATCATGAATTATTATCCTGAATTATACAACATCGAAAATAATGTCAATGCGATCAACAAACTTGATGCAATAAATCAAAATATTCAATTATCCTAAGTCAAGACTTTACGGATACCATGTATACAAGTGAAATAAATACTCCCTCTGTCCGAAAATAAGAGTCACATTTCATAAGGGAATCCCATTACAAACGGGACTCTTATTGTTGGATAGAGTAAGTCGTAAATAATCGGTCTAACTACGAAATTTGATTCATCCAAATATATTGCCATAAAAATTAAAAAAAATACTACATGTAATGAAGATATTCATCCGGCTTGAAACTTATCAATTATATGAATATAATTATTAATATTGAATTATTATTACCGAATACTTTGGTTCAATCATAAATTGGTTGGTCGTGTAATCGTAAACATTTATAAATCCCTTGAAAAATGAACTTAAACTTCTGAAATTATAATATGAATCAATACGTGTAATTCCAAAGGAATTTCGGATGATCTCGAATCTTTAGATAGGAAGGTTATCGGACACTCTTTTAACTGCTCGAATGTTGGCCATTCAATTTTATGTGTAATGTAACTAAAAAAGCAATGTCAGTAAACTTAAGCATATTCCTTACTTATTATAGTACGGAACTGGCAAGAAGAACAGAAGAAAGTTCATTAAAGGAGTATATGCCTTTTGTTCGTCAACGAAAATTACGATATGAGACTGACTGAATAAGCAAAAGACGAGTTTGATAATATTTGAGAGACCCAATGTTTTGACCTGATAGCTTATGTATGGACACTGAGACACTGAAAATAATATACTAAATGACACTTGAGGTTTATAGATAAATTGATATCAGAAAATATACGTTAATGTATTTATTAAACAGAATTTTGTATTTCAATTGAAAACACCTTAATTAGGTGCGTAAATAAAAGAATATATGACAAAGTAGTGAAAGCAGCCAGGTTAATACAGAAGGTTAATATATACTAGGCCCTATACATATCTATAAAAACACGTAAAATCCGAATTTTGCAAGTGTCATAGTACAGTTTGAATGTTTTCATTCCAATAAAATGGAAACGGCAAGTCATACTTTTATCTCAATTATTTAAAAACAATAGGATAAATGTATCATTAAAAATACTCTCGATAGAACGAAACAAGACATTTATGCAAATGAATTACTAATCAAACAAACAGAGGAAGGGAGTTAATATAAGAGTGAAACAGACCAAATACTTGACGTGCTCAATGAACACAATTTCCTCATAAATCAAGAATCCAAGAAATAAAATACAGGGCGGCCCATTAAATCTCTTTTATAAATAGACAGGGGAATAAAAAATTCGCAAATTTAACTTCTCGGCTACATACAGTGCTGCAAAAAAGTCTTTTGACAGTGCACTTTTTTGCGATTTTTAGTGAAAATATACTACCAAAATAGCATTTCAACCAATTTTTTAATACAACCTTATAAACGTATATTTTATCTATTTTAAGTAAAGAATTAATAGAGTGAGACTATTTAAGGATATTATGTGAACATATATAATGCTTACATAATAATGTGTATGCATGACCATGTATACACATGTGAATATGCTCTTATATATACAGTGCATGCAAAATAAGCTGCGTCACTTGTATTGCATATGATGCATTATCCTTCTTTCTTCCCTCATCAACCAATCAAATCGCGAATTTTTTTCGCTATACCTGGAAAACAAGTTGACCAAGAGATTCGAGGTGATATTATAGCCTTACACTGCAATACAAGTCTGTCAACAAGAGAAATTGCAGCTCAGTATGGAATTGCCCATCAATCTGTTGCCAATATAATCAAAAGATATGAATCCGAAGGCAATACGTCAATTAAAACAAGATCAGGCAGGCCTAAAGCAACCACCCCCGAGTTGATGCACTAATAAGAAGGCAGCAGTGAAGAATCCCTTTATTACATCTGCCCAAATCAAGCGCAATCTGGCAACGCAGTGCAGCAATGTTACTACACGTACAATAAGAAATCGCCTGTGCATGGAATTCAAAATGCCAGCCCGTAAAGCTGTGAAAAAACCAATCATTACAAGTGCAATGAGAAAGAAGCGATTACAATTTTGTGAATAATACAAGAATTATACGATTGAACAGTGGAAATAGGTCATGTTCAGTGATTAAAGCTCATTCCAAATAAAAAATTGCCCCAAGCAGACAGTTCGAAGACCAGTTGGCTCATCACCGGTGAACCCAAGGTACACAAAAAAGACTAGCAAGCAACCAGCTTCTGCCATGGTTTGGGGCTGTTTTTCCCACAATGGCCGAGGGGGCCTTACACTTCTCAATTCAAACCAAAGACTCAATACTAATGGTTATATTAAGATTTTAGAAGAGAAGTTGGCTCATTTTATGTGCGTCCATGGTTGAACAATTTTACAGGAAGACAATGCCCCATGCCATTGTTCTAAAAAGGCGCTGAAATGGTTTCAGGACAACAACATTGAGCTGCTTGACTGGCCATCCAACAGCACAGACCTGAATCCAAATGAACATCTGTGGTCCAACTTGAAGAGGAAACTCAGTGAGATCGAAATAACATCTATAAGTCAATTAAAAGAGGAAATCAAACGGGTATAGTGCCTAGAGACCACTGCAAACGAGTACCAGAAACTTGCTGAGAGCATGCCACGCCGTATCGAAGCTGTTATCCGAAACAGAAGGTACCCAACCAAATATTGAACTCGATTGGCTTAAACTATGATCATTTAACCCATTTCATCAATTCCTGTTACTATTTTATGCCATATTATCCTGATTAACTTTTTGCTTGATATTTTATCGTTTTTAAATAAAAGTGTATCATTCAATGATTTCTCTCTTTTGATTGAAATTAAAAAATCCTGGTATTAATTCTTTACTTAAAACAGATAAAATATACGTTTATAAGGTTGTATTAAACAAAATTGGGTTGAAAAACTGTTTTTGGTAATATATTTTCACTAAAAATCGTAAAAAAAGTGCACTGTCAAAAGACTTTTTTCCAGCACTGTAAATAATAGCTTATTGATTAAGAAGGATAAATGCTTTACGTTTAAACAGATTTCCATTTAGATGGTTACGTAAATAAACAACTTTGGCGACATTTGGGCACAAATAATCCTCATCTCACTGTGGCTAAGTCTCCGCATACAGCTCCGGCTACTGCTTATTGCATAATAAGCGTTGATGACATTATTAGTCCTGATTATTTCGATAAAACAGTAGTTTTAATCAAGTACAAAAAAATTTTTGGAAACTTTTTTATTCCAAATGCAATATAATTATGTAGAGTTAATAAATTTCGGTTTAAGCAAGATGGTAATGACATTACTTACTATGCAAGACGTATTCATTTTCAGATTGGAGCATCGGATCATTGACATCAATAATATCAATGACCTCCAAAGTTCAAAGCTTCCTCTCAAATAAATCAAAAACGATTTGTGGATTGCCAGCTAATCTTAAATACAAATTTGATTATCACGGGAGTAAAACTCGTGCATTGGAAATCGTCATCTCAAAACCCGAATTAGTGAGCATTCTCAATCAATTTGATCAAGTAAGTGTCTTGATTATTGGTTACATTGTAAAAATAGAATCTATTCTATTTCAAAGGATGAGTTTTCTGTTTTACAGAATGGCTTGGATTCGCATTGTAAGAGTGTTCTTGTTAATTTTTTCATTTTCGAAAATAATAATTTTGATCATTTTAAAAATTTTGAATTATAATCAATATTAAAAAAAATATTGAAAAATAAAATGAAAAAAGGAAAATTTGTTTAAATAGCAAATTTAACCTTGTGTAGTTTGAATAAATTTTAAAGTCTGGATTTCTTTTAGAGTTAGAATGGAAGTGAATTCCCAATCTAAGACGCATTATGAGTGGCAGATGTGTAAATCATTATTAATAAGACACTTCAATCTATTTTTAACAAAGGGCAAAGTCTTAATTCTTAAAATCCTTTATTAAAATAAATAAAAATAAACAAAATATAAAGCAATATTGACTTTCCGTTTATAAAAACATTGTTTATAAAAACACGCAAGTAAAATTATAATAATGCAAAATAAACAAAATAACTCTGAGTCCTTAATTGACTGTCGATACTTTCTAGAACCAAACATCGTGCTTTATTAATGAATTAATTTATTTTTTCTATATTCTCCCACCTTCATAATTAACGCAAACAAAGTTTAATATATCACATAATAAATCCTGAGTTTTTGTTCTTCTTTTTAAAATTTCTTCATAAATATTCTAATTCCTTCTATCGGTCCTTGAAGGAATTCGATTATGAAAATTTTAAAAGCAAGTTTTTCTTCTGATTTTTATTTCATTACTTTTTTCAACGTCGAAATTTTCGTTTGATGAACAAATAATTTGGTTTCCGAATATTGAGGCTAGTAGTAAAATTGGTTGAACATTTTGTACTAGCGGTTTGAAGAGTTTATACGTAAAAGAGAGGAGTTAATAATCCTGTTTCTTTAGGGCTTAAGTAACAACTTAAAATCGGTATTGAAATTCTATAATTTTCTTAAAAATCTGTTTTTTAAATCCAAGAAGCCATAGTGAAGATCTTGATTGTAATCAGAGTCTTAATTAATGATTCTTTAACTTGAAGATTATATTATTCGAAGTAAAAATGTAGAAATTTAAACGGAACTCGTGAAGAATTATGGAAGGATTATGATTACGGACTCATGATTACTCGAATTTTAAAATGATTTGCTTGTTTTAGACAAATGAAAAAGTCAATTACTTCGAAAATTTGAAAACATATATAAAGTGTCCTATTAACAACATCAATATGAGTTTTGCAACATTTATTAATATCACAAGCGCATTCACTATTTATTATTTTTCTTGATCAATTTATTTCTGAGTTCAAACTAATTATTTTCAATAAATGAAAATCTGTAAATAAAAATTATTAATTATAAAGGTTCTAATTGGTTAAAATTAAATTTAAACATTTTTTTAAAAAAAAGAACATATTAAATTATTATATTAAAATTTTAAATTACATTCCAAAATAAATAATACATTCAAAAATTATTTTAAATCTTTTTACTTTAACATTAAATTAAATTATTTTTAATTAGTAGGAATCAAAGAAAATACCAATCAACTATCTTGGTAGGAGAGGCACATTCCGAATCAACATAAAACATGTACAATATCAACACACAATTCAAAACATTCCTCACATGTACCAAGAAAAGGATAGAATGTTTAAACTCTTAAAACGAAGGCCCAAAGATCTAAATAATCGATCAGGTAACGCATGACCAAAGTTGACACCTATCTTCTGCCAGGCCAAAAAACGCTACTCACAACCTTCTTTATTAAAGTAAGTATCAGCATTTCTTTAACATTTATAAAGGTCATGAAACAAACTACTGTCCCGCCATAACTTTGATATCGTACCTTGTTTCACTTATACTAGTAATAATGTATTTGATACCATATTACCTACAAATATTATATTTCTTCTACTTTAAATAATAAAATTAAATAAGTATACCTTTAATGTTGACCAAGTTTGGAAATATGATCTCTTTCACATTTCTAAAAACACATTACATCTGGAAAATGACTGAAGAAAAGAAACCCGAGATCAGTGCTCTGGCCTCCAGACGACATGTTGTCCAATAAAGTTCTGCATAAACACAAAGGGAGAGATTTATCTGTGTCTGCAAAACAGTAATGATAGATTTTAATGACGGGAGAGATTTTACTCAAGAAGCTTTTGTCCATAGCAAATGCCGTATTGAAGTATTTGACATTGCATTTCAAATTATGAGTTTGAGATGATGATTGCAATGAATAACTCATTTCCTTGTTGAAGTCGGATTCCGACAAACAAAAGGATTCGGATACGACAGTATTAGTGAATATCTAAGATCAGACAAAAGATTATGTGGAGTGTAATAATATTTTTGATATCAATCAAGAACTATTCTTATCATAAATATACTTTGGAAATGGAAATGAGTAATTCAAAGGTTTTAGCTTCACTCATTTTCATAATGTGATAAATTGGTCGAAGTTCTCTTTTAATCTTGTTCTCAGCAATATTTATATCCAAAAGGAAGTCCTAGTTTATGTAATCATTAAACTAAACTCTAATTTTGAAAAGGTATTCTTACACAGGTTGTCTTTTCCCATGGTTCAAAATGCTCATTGTCGTTTATCTTCGATATTAAAAGAGCATATTCTTCTGAAAGATGAATAAGATGATTTCGATTACACTCTTTTCCTTCAAAAACCTTGTCACTTGTATCCAAAAGAAGTCTTGAAGAGAATTCAAAAATTAACAAAATTCTTTCAAATTATAAAAAAATATTCAATAAAAATCTGAAGCAATAATAATTCGAACTAATACTTTTTCTAAAATGTTCTTACAAAATAAATGATGTAAAAAGTGTTTTAGGAGTTCATACGGAGTAGTTCAAAAAATCGAAGTTAAACATTTTTAATTGATATTAAAAGGGACATAAGACAACAATACTTCTTAAATTCAAAAAGTTATGAGTAGAATGAAACAATTAAAATTTTATAAATATTCAAAGTAAAAATTTTGAAATGGAAAATTGAGAAATATATTTTTATAATTAAGTGTAACAAAAATATTTTATTAAATCAGGATAAATCAAGAATAATTGACTTTAAAGGTATGAGAAGTTAGTTTAAAAATTCATTTTGCCAGATAATTTATTTAGAAAATTCAAATATAATATTATACTTTCAAAAATTAAAAATAAATTTAAAACCACAAAAAATGAATAATTCGTAAATACAAAAAGTTAAATAAATGTTTAATTAAACTCCACGTAAAAGAAACATAAACACTTTTTAAAATATTAAAATCAAATAATTTAAAATAATATAATTATATTTTGTAAAATTTTAAAATGATAAAAGTGTAACTAAAGAAATTCAATTAGCAAATAATTATCGGTTTTTAAGAAAAGGAGTAACAAAAATACAAATGATGTAAGTTTTTAGAGAAATTTATATTAACTTATTTCATTCTAGTCGTTAAATTTTTATATTTTATATTTTAATTTATAATATATTTTTTAATATTTTTAAAATTTCTTTTTTTAAATTTTAAATTAAAAAATTACACCAGTTTCCCAAATTCATCACACAAATATTGATGCAAATAACAGATTTAAAAATGTTTCAGATCAAAATTAATTTAATAAATCTCTTTATAGATAATTTGATCCTAAGCATTTATTTTTGAAGGAATCTAAAAGCAATAGGCTATATGCAACAGTTATATGCGTTAAAAAATTTAATGAAATTAAAAAGCTAAATGAAATTCAGAACGCCATTAAACTCAAATTTTATTGTCGCAATATATTTCGGTGGATTTTCCAGCATCTTCAGGCTGAATTAACAACAATTTCGCTGTCTTATATATAGCAAATTGATGATTATGCAAACATCTTGTGTAATAACTAATTAAATATTTTCAACAAATTGAAAGAGACTTGTTTGGACATTAATGGACGGATTAAGTGATTGACTTCTGATAAGTGATTGAAACTTCTCACACTCAATGTAAACAACTCAATTTTAGCCTTCCCATCAAATCCAAAACAATCCAAAATCTCATCGATGCAATTTGACTGAAATGTCAAAATTTTACCATTATCTTTTAAATTTCTAAATGAAATGGATTAAAATAAATTTTAATGTCTATAAAACATGCTTTTATTTTGATGAAACCAATAAATTTAATATTCACACGAACATTTTTATGTTGTTAAAACAAATGTTTCATCCAAAAATTAATTAATTTTTGAGGTAATCAACTATGACGTTTCGGATTTATAATTAATCATAAATACGTATTGTGAGGAATATTTTAAATATTTGATATTTTGTGTTTGAATGTGTATGTTGATTTGGAAATGCGTCTCTCCTACCCAGATGGATGATTAATGTTTTAATTCTTATTATCTAAAAATATGTTGTTTAAATTTATTTTTAATTTCAAATAATTT
>MQRK01254417.1:10764-21851 GCA_001938485.1 Girardia tigrina
AGCCACTGGCGCCCGGGGCAGCTGCCCCCCTGCCCCCCCTCGCTACGCCACTGTATATTTGTTGACCGAGAGCCTTAACGACAACTCTGGTTTGTATATGTATTTTAAAGTTTACATTCACACTTTGCAGCGTACTTATATAAAAATATGTTATTTCACAATTACTTTTTTTAACAATTACTTTCTTCCTTTTCTCTTTTAAATTTTCGACAATGCCTTTTTTGTTTGAACTTTTTTAATTCAATTTAATCGTTCAGTTACTCTTGTCGTTTTGTTCTGATCTGAATCGTTCTTAAAAACACTTGTGTTATTAATTTATGCGACGTTTGGAACGTCGTCTAGACTAGATATAATTACAAAATAAACTTGACTTTCTTTATGGAACTCTTAAACTCTAACTCTGTCTTAATTAATAATTACCTTTTATACTATCTCTTTCTTTTTAAATTAATTTTATTTTTTAATTTTAATTTATTATGTATTATTCTCCTTTAAATATTTAGCATTTTCCTGGTTTTTTATTTATTTAAATTTTCTCAATATCTTGTTAATTTATATAAAATATATAATTTTAGAATTAAAAACATAAACACTTTCGATTTATGGTTTCTTTATTTTTTCAAATTTAAACAAATATCAAAATATAATTAAATACATTATTATATATTTTGTTGAGGTATTATCCTAAAATTTATACGTATTGTTTAAATAATTTGTTTAAATTAATAAATATTGACAAAATAGTTATATTTTTCATAAATGGAATATTTATGATAATAAATATAAAATTATATTTTTTATATAAATAAATAAAATATTTAAGAGAAAATATTTATGATAATAAATATAAAATTATATTTTTTATATAAATAAATAAATTTAAGTAAATAAAAGAAGAAAGAAATAAAGATGTTTAAGAAGAGATATTAAATAGTAAATTTAAAATTGAAAATAAAATTGATTTTAAAAGAAAGACCTAATATAAAAGGTCATCATTAATTAAGTTTAAAAAGTGCAAAAAGTTAAGAAGTCGAAAAACTTGAAAGTTAATTTTAAAGGTTAAAAGAATTCACACGAAAAGGCCGAAGTCGAGACGTCGCATTATTTGTATTTTAATCAAACGTCGCATGATTCTTTATCAGACGTCGCACAATTATTTATCGAACGTCGCATAAATTATTTATTTTTCAATCGTATATAAATGAGTTGAAAATCAAAAAAAATTTAATCCACACTGAAATAGTGAAACGATAATAACAAAACTGAATTGAAAAATACAGTTGAATCGAAAGGTTCAAGGCAGTTAAAAATTGTTGAAAGAAGCTTGGAACCATAAAAAAGGTAATAAAAAAAATTAATTGTTAAATACCATATTAATATATAGAACGCTGTAAAGTGTGTAGTCAAATTATTAAAATCTGTAAGCAACCGAGTTGTCGCTAAAGGCTCTCGGTCTATAAATATAAAATCGGCCAGGGGCCAAATAAAATACTTTCTTTTACTTTTAAATTGTAATAAAATTGTACATAATAAATATATTTTATAAAGAAAGATAAATTTTTGGTTATTTCTTAAAACACATCAAACACTCAACAATTTTAGAATATTCCCTCAACACACACACATTCATAAATACAATCAAACATGCATTTACATTGATTTCCTAATGAAGCACACTGATCATCTCTTGTTATGTGCATCCTCGCTTCCCAGTTCGTCTCCAAATCTTCCTTTACCTCTAGAATAATCTCTTGCTGTATTCTCTTCTCGTCTGTCAGATATTTCTGATCTCCTGTCGATTTCATCATCCCTGTCTTCTAACTCCGCCAAATGTTGTTTCTTATTCATATATGCCGGTCGTCTTCTATATCTTTGATAGGAATAATCCCTCCTGTCATTCTAACCATGACTATTATTGTCCCATTTCCGTAGGTAACGTTCCTCACACCTATTAGGGTTTTCATAACATCGTGTTCGTAGATGTCCTCTTCTTTGACAATGGTTACACTTGATGTTTGGACATTCTCTTCGAAAATGACCTTCTTCATGGCATAGCCAACAAATTATTTTTCTGATTTTAAAATTTTGACTTGTACCTTCTCTTTTTACTTCTTCGCTCCGTGGTTTTGGTGTTCTTCTTTTATTCTTCACATTTTTCCAATCGTTTTCTTTCCTTGCGTTATATGCTGCTATCGGTGAATTTCTTTTCTTTTTACCGAATTCATACATCCTCATTTGTATGGTTTCAATCTTGTTATAGTCTTAAATAAAAGATTAATAAAATGGATTATCAATATTTATTAACAAAAATAATGTATAAATAGTAATATTTAAACAACATATAAATTCTTATTTTTAAATAATTTCTATTTTTTTATTCATTTTTTAATAATTATCATAAATGAGAATATAACATCCTTCTTTGGAAATCAACGATATTTTGGTGCTGGATTCCTGGTGCTTCTAATCGGGTATCTCGTCTTTGTGACAATTGATTCTTTCCTTGATATAAATGATATACAGGCATACCTCGATTAACGCTACCTCCTTTAGCGCTGTTTCGTTAAAGCGCTCTTTTGATTTTATGAAAAAAAATATTTTTAACTTCAAAATATTTTTTAAAAGGTTTTCTTTTTCTAATTTCATATGAAAATTGCTACTATTTAGAAAAGCAAAAATAAAATGTTTTTTATGATATGTAGGTATCATAAAAACATTTTATTTCGGGAACCAACTGCTTCATATAGCAACAGAATTTATTATAAGTTGTATCGTACAAATAAAAACAATTTAACAGAACTTTATGTGAGTAACTCATTCACAAGTACTCAAAGTGTTAAAACTAAATTTATAATTCATGGAATTCGTTTTTGAAAAGAAAAAAAATATCAAAAATAATTATACTTCGAGGAATCCCCAAATGTGAAATTTTGTATTGTTCATTCGAAATTCGAAAGTGTCTCTCAAACTGCCATTCAAATCACTAAAATGATAAAATTAAAGCATTTAAACAAATGATAAATATTTGTATTAAACAAATTGTATAAAAATAAATAATTTTCAATATGAAAATTATAATATATTATAAATAATTAAAATACATCTATAAAAAATGTTATTTAAATTTATCAATCGATTATTTCATCGAAATATATTTATTTTAAATAATTATCATTTATTTTTTCGTTGGTAAAAATTTTTCGTTTATTATTGAAAGAAAATTATATTTTTTGTCATTTTCTCAAAATTTATAATATTTACGATTAATTGATTAATAACTTATTGTATAGAAATAGATGTAAATTTATTTTCATATATCATTTAATAAATTCAGATCAATGCATTTTAATCATTCTGTTTTAGACATTGGTTCTTGTTTTTTTGAATCGTAATGCTATTTTTTGAAAACATTTTTAAGTCTGGTTTCTTTAGACATCCGGAGCAATTTAACTCTCCTATAAGTTTGATAGTATAACAATGAAATTGTAATTTGTTCTTACATGAAATGAATTCTTAAACTTTTTATAAATCAAAATATGAAAAAACTTATCAATTCATTTTATTATAAATGATTATGATGATAGTCAGCAAACATATGAAGATGTGGAACTGTGCATTCGACAAAATTTTGATGACATGGTTTCTGACGGAATCGTATGACCTTGATGTAACAAGCCTTCGTCGATTGAAAGGTTAACTGAGTATCGTAGAGACTACAGTACCAACATAGGCATACCGAGTAACAGAGTAAATCTGTTGACTTGTAATTCTAATTATTGAAAATTCGAAATACGAACTTAAGAAATATACGCCCGTTTATAAATTGCTAAACGTTTAAACGTCTTAAAAATCGAAAATGCTTAAACGCGAAATTTGCCTACCTCTAGTCCCACGACAAAGCTAAATAGATTGGGACCATGTGTTCTTTACAAATGAATAGGCCTAAGGCAGCCTGATTAAAGTTTCAAAAAAAGTATAACTCATGTTGTGAGTTTTGAAATACAAACTTAATAATTATACGCTCGTTTAGAAATCGCTAAACGTTTAAACATCCTAAAAATCGAAAACGTTTAAACGGTCGTTTAAACGCGAAACGTGCCAACCTCTAGTTGAGGTGGTCCCATGTATAAGGGATTTGTTCTCATTTAAAGGCAATCAATGGTACAGTTTTCGATCGCAACAAATTATTCACATAATAAAATTTATAATGCCATCGAATTTAAACTAATACAACTAATATCACTTGGCGATTTTTCATTACTGACGGATAGGATGACTGATCATCATAAATAGGATGATTTCGTTATCTGCAGCATGTTTTATGTTTTGAGGAAGAAAAATATATGTGTTTTGCAAAACTTATGGGTAATTAAGATCATAATTAGAAATAATTATTACTTATTTAATTATTTATTAATTTGCAAAATATAATTTATTTTGGACAGTCCATATTTTAAAATGTTAAACACTTAAATTTATTCAAACGTAATTGAAATTATAATTCAAACTTTTCGGGGGTGATTTATGCTTCTAATCCCCCCTGCGTACGCGCCTGAATTAGGGTACTCGGGTTGAAGACTGTACTAATACTGATACAGAGTTGAGATATTTATTTAGAATACCTTTTATTCAAATGTGTTTTTTGAAGGGCTCATTGGACAGGGACCGGCAACCTGAAGGATTCCTTCTCAATGGAACACAGCTTCGGGATGCACTGTGATATTTACTTGTTTATTTATTTATTTTCAAGTACTTTGGATTTTGATTATGCTAATAAATTCTTTTTTAAATATTCTTTGGTGTTCTGCTGTGCATGTCGTGGGTGTTTGTATAAGTGACGATTATCTGTGATTGGTGTTTTTTGTGTTTAAATGATAATATGTATCGGAGGTAACAGGTACTGATCCGGACGCAACATATAATTTGCACTTTATCTACTTAAAATAACAATATATTTAATTTAAATTTCCTATCTAATTACCCAATAATATTGCTATATATATGTATTATATGGATTTGTTATGACCACATTCTGATGTTTTTACGTTGGTTTATTTTATTTTAACTTTTCATTCTTGTATAGATTTTTATAACATAACTTAACTGTATGATAAGGTTCAAATTACTGAAACTTAGTAAGAAGCATTCAAGGAAATTCCGAAAGTTCACTTTGATTTGATCTCTTAGTAAACTTTTGAAACGTTCATGTCGCCATTTCGTCAATACTTATACAATATTTTAAACGATTGAGTTTTGTTAGTCTATTTTAAGAATTTTTATTTGTTAAAAATAGATTTATTTTCTAATGCTAACCGATGTTGTATTATTCGATTAAATTGATGAGTAGTTCTTGATTTTAAGGAAAAAGTAAAGTATTATTATTTTAATTTTACAAATATTAAGATATCTTTTCAAAAAAACATTTTATTTAACTCAGTAAAAAATTGTTTTTTATTTAATCTTTTTGATTTTCAATATTTTTAGTATACATTTAAAGCATTTTTACAGAAAAAATTAAGGCTACTCATATATACTATAAAAATTACACAGGTTATTCTTTCACATTAAATAAGCATTTAATATCAAAAGTTTTATTTTTAATCATAATAATATTTTTTTAAATTATCATAAAATATTTCTTCTTGATGTTTTTTTTCGTTAAAAAATCAAACAAAAAATTAACAATAAAATTATTTTCCATTTTAATCGAATACATTTAAAATATTACTCCAAGAAACGATTTTCATGATTGAACAAAATCAATTTAATTTAATTACGAATCGAATTCGTTCTTTTAATAATTCAAAGTTATTTATAATAATCGCGAAAATATAAACACTAATTTATATTAATTTATGATTTTATGAGAAAATTTTTATTCCCAAATTAACAAAATAATTTTCACCATGCCTGCAGCACCGGAAGTATGTGATAAAATCAAAGTTGCTGTCAGAGTTCGTCCTTTAAATCGGAGAGGTTTGAAAATATTTTTTCCCAATCGAATTTTTTTGATTTTAATATCGAAAAAAAAATTAAAAAAAAATAGAAATCGAAATGAAAACTCCAGTCGTCGTTGATATGAATGACAATCAAACGTATCTCTATGCAAATGGAGCAGCATTACAAAAGTGAAATAATCGATTTTTTTAAAAAAAATTTAATTTAAGGTTTTAAAGGTTGTATTTGATTATGGGTGGAATTGTATTTGTGTCTCTTGTTTTTGAATTTATTAGAATTTGTTTCTGCTATTTTTTATTAAATTTTAATAAATTATTTTAATTTAATTTTAAAACAATTTCTTTTATTTGTTTATTATTTGTTATTATTTCCATTTATTAATTAATAATTTATAAATTTTTTAAATACTTTTTTAAAATTTATTTCTAAAAATTCTTTTATTTTATTTTTCCGTTAAATTTTAATAATTTAAAAATATTTTTGAAAAGTTTTTAGAAATAAATCAATAAATATTTTCGAAATTATTAAAATAAAATACTAGAACCAAATGTGATTGTCCAAAGAGGGGTTATAGTTAAATTGTTAAATAAACTGGTGGGAAAATAACCAAGTACATTAAATTATATTATTTTTAAATTATAAAAAAATAGAAAAAAATTATCAATATTATTTTTATCAGAGGAGATGAAAAATCGGCGGCAGTGAAAGTAAGAGAAGTTTTTTTTTGATAATTTAATGTTGAAAATGAATTTAATTTTATCTGGAAACAGTCGTTTGGATTCGATGAATGTTTTTGGTCGATCGATCCCGATAACGGTAAATTTGCGAGTGAGTATTGTGTGATTTTGGTAAACACAGAAATCGCTGGAGTTCTGCTTTCGTTCACGTAATTGTTTTGTCTCAATTTTCTTGGGATCTTTCGACCACAATTGACTCACTTCCTGCGTATGTGCGCCACCGATTGGTTAAACGATTTTTCACTCACCTTCCATTATCCGATCGAACTGAAATTTTGCCCAAATGTTTAATCACTATGACAATGCGTCAATCAATTAAAACATTACTATCTGAAGGAAAATACATTTGCGATTGTGATACATAATTATACCTTATAAATAGAAAACAATTTAACTCAAATTTGTATTTTTTCTATTTGTCATAACTTAAGGAATTATCGATATTATTAGCAATGAAAACACTTTTGGATTCCTTTTTACCGTAATTATCGGACTATAAGTCGCACTAGCGTATAAGTCGCATATTTTTGAAACTCGAATCAAAAACTTATTTTAAATTATGCGAATGAAGAAATCATTGAATTTAAATGAATATTATTTTAATTTTGACACTGATTATTTTTGTTTCTTTAAAATAATTTGAATTTAAAATCCGCGTTAAAAAAGAAGAAAACAAGACGATCGTTTACGGTCGAAAGGAAAGTGGAAATTATTGCTTGTGCTGAAAAACATGGTAACAGAGAAGCGGAAAGAGAATTCGATATAGATGAAAAAAAACATTCGCGATTGGAGAAAATCGAAATATCTTTTAAATGTAATGCCGAAAAAAAGAAAGCAAAAAGAGGGGGATTTGAGAAAGGGAGAAAGGGTTTAAAGTTTCTACAATTGATATTAGATTAACAGTGAAAAAAATGGCAAAATTTGATTTTAATATAGAAAATTCTAAAGGAACGAATGGTTGGTGCACAAGATTTATGAAAGAAATAATTTAAGCATGAGAGCAGTAACTTCAGTCGGGCAATCGTTGCCAGCTGATTGGAAGAAAAAAGAATCAATTTTACTTTTTATTAAAGATAAAAAGAGAGATATCCATTTGAAGCATCTTGGGAGTATGGATGAAGTGTCTGTTAGTTTCGATATTCCGGATACAAGGACAGTTGAGGAAAAAGGAAAAAAAGATATTCTGATCAAAACAACCGGAAATGAAAAATATAATTTCACAGTAATATCAACTGTAACTGCCGATGGAAAAAATGTAAACCAATGGCGATATTTAAAAGACTAACAGTGCCCAAAGAAAATTTTCCAAAAGGAATTATTGTGAAGTCAATAAAAATGGATGGGCAAATAGTGAAATAATGAAAAAATGTATACAAAAATTTGGATAAAAAGAAATGATTCCTTTTTTAAGCCAAAATCACTTGTAATATACGATTCTGCTGGATGTCATCTTACCGAGGAAGTTAAAAATGAAGTTACAAAATATTCTGAGCTTGCAGTGATCCCTGGTGGACTCACTAAAAGCCTTCAACCACTTGATCTATCAGTTAACAAATCGTTCAAATCTAAGCCAAAGATACACTGGGAAAATTGGATTATCAATGGTTGTCGCATTGACATCAAAACGGGGAAAATCACAAGAGCGACATATTCAGAAATATGCGATTGGAGTGTCAAAAGCTGGGTGTATTAAAAATGGATTTGAGAAAGCAGGATTCAAACTTATGATGAAAATATCGAAGGTGACGATGATTCAGACATTGAAACTGGAAGTGAGGATACAGATTTACAAGAAATCCAAACGGAATTTTTGCACATTTTCGAAACATTTGAAATAATAGACGATGAAGATTTTGATGGATTCGAGGAAATCGAATAATCTTAAAA
The DNA here is from genome assembly GCA_001938485.1 of Girardia tigrina. Classification (NCBI taxonomy): domain Eukaryota; kingdom Metazoa; phylum Platyhelminthes; order Tricladida; family Dugesiidae; genus Girardia; species Girardia tigrina. Next base: position 19,347 of record MQRK01254417.1, read on the forward strand.
TAAAATTATAGGTTTTGATTTTATATATTTATGTTTTTATTTTTATAAGTCGCACACGCGTATAAGTCTAACCGATTTTTTTTAATTTTCATACTTTTTTCATATAAGCCGCGGTTTATAGTCCGATAAATACGGTAATTGTAGTTTATTTGGTTGTGTCTTTGTCATGAGGAATTTCTGAAAAAAATATAGATTTTCTGAAATTAGGGTATTCTACTTCTCCATAGTTTTCTCGTGTTAAAACAACTTGTTGGTGGTTAGAGATACGACGCTCTGAAGAACTGACTATTCAAATCAGCAATCGGGACCAAATTATTCGGTAAAAACGTTTCTAGTTAAATCGAATAGTTCGAAAATCCATCTTTATAACACAGTTGCAAAGCATCAGTCGATCAATTTTTCACCCGAACCGGGTCGATCAAACAACTAGTTTGAGTTATGGACCCGAAATATCGATTCTGAATCGAGTAAATTCTTGAAAATTGCTAATTTGGTAATCGATTTTTGAGGAACTTTTATTCACACAAAACTTGGTTTCAAAAAAAGATTTTCTTCTCATTTTCTACTTTTATTTTTTTCTTATTTTAAAATAATTTGTTATTAATTATTTTTTTTATAACATTTAATTTTTTAATTTTATTTTTTTTATTTATTTTACTTTTCTTCTTTGGACCGTTGCCGCTCTTCTCCAATTTTCTATGGTTCACCCGCTTCACTCTTTTAAGTCATCTTCCCACTGTCTTTTTGGTCTTTCTCCTTGCACTCTTTCTTTAATCCCTATATTCGCTAGTGCTCGTTTTCTTATCTAATGTCCGTTGAATTTCAGCTTTCTTCTCTTCATTGTCTCTTCTATTTGTTTCGGTCTTTAAGTGATTATTTCTGTCACTCTCTTCCAGACAAAGTCTTTTGTCCTATTTTCTTTCCACGTAATCTTCAAACGCTTTAAGATTATCGATGCTCTTTTGATTAAGTGCGCAGTTTTCGAATTCATTAAGAAGTGTTACTCAACAATATCCTTATTCTTTTTAATTAATTGTATTATTCTGCACTATTTTCTATTTACAATCTATTTTATTTTAAATTAAAATATTCTTTTTTATGTTCTAAAATTAATATATAATTTTTTTGCTATTTTTGTACATTTTTTTATTATTTCACATAAAAATGCATAAAATATATTTATTTTATTTCAATTTATTTGTATTGTATTAAAAATTTCAAAATAATTTCTGATGAAAATAACGTTGGGAAAACAATTTCGTGGACAAGCGGAACTTCAGCGTGAGACACTCAAGAACACACCTAAAACATTTAATATTTCGCCCACTTCAGGTCAAGAGTTGGTATTCGATAAACTCGGTCTTGATGTAATGGAGAACTCTTTCAAGGGATATAACGCGTGCATTTTCGCCTATGGCCAAACCGGTGAGAAATGATTTAAGTCAATTAAATTCTCTTATTTATCGATTATTTCTTTATTTTTGAATATATTTTAATAAATTAAAATGGATATTAATTTAATTTAAAAATCAAAAATAGATTCAATGGTGATATATTTGATGGTTTTATCAGCTATCAGTGATTATGCGCCCTTTTACCACTTCAATGAAGTGTTTTGTAATTTCTATTCTATTAAATATTAAATTTATCTCAATACAAATTGATTGCTACTGTTAATTATATCTTTCTCGTCAGACAATCTCGTGAACATGCTTCTCCGTTTCGAAATTGCACGAATTCGATTAATCAAAATATCATTTTGAGGCGTGGGGAGAAATAGTAAATTACCGTTTAATTAATTGACAGGAAATACGAACATTTTGAAACATGAATATATCGAAAGAAGACTGAAACTAGGTTCTATTCCTCATCAGATAGTTTTCTAAATTTACAAGGAATATGATGAAAATCTTGCTTTATCGTCCATTGTCTCATTTTTCTACTTTATCAAATAATTTATTAATCAACAATGGGGATACACAATCTTTGATTGAGAAACTTATTCGTGATATGATTTAGAAGAAATAATCGAGAGCGAACAAATTGAGTTCAATGAGTTTATTAATTTACCTTAATTTATCTTTATCAATATATTAAACTTACATTAATCAAAAAATCTAAAGAATTCCATTCTGAAAGCAACAAATAATCTTTGAAGTTAAAAATTGGAAGAATTTAAAAATAGAATTTTTAATGTGTTTATTTAAAAAATAGAATCGGAAATTTTTTTATTTATTAGGTGTATAATTTAGTTTTTTGGATTTTTTTGCAGAACAGACAAGTTTATTTATATGACATAATAAGTTTTATTCTAATCGAAATATTTTCCATCGTTAATTATGACTTTCGACCATCTTTAAGTGCTTCCAACGTGTTTTTACTTGGGTTGCGACATGTGGCCGAGCATTGTCATGGAGCAAAATCACTGTGCGCTGTTTGTTGGCTGGAATAGGACGTTTTTCCTTCAATGCATCGTTCAATTTCATTAACTGTTGTTGGTAACGT
>MQRK01254417.1:29971-41583 GCA_001938485.1 Girardia tigrina
AACAGTTAATTTAACCTTCATAAAGTACCCATTTTTAAACGGTTTCTGTAGTCCAACCCACTTCTCGCGGAGAATGTGTCAATAAATTACGAAATAACACTATTTGGATTTAAAAATTAATGAATAAAACCACAACATTTAAAAATTTAAGATTAAATTATCAAGTATGACTTTAGGAAATAAGGAATTTAATCTGAAGATTGTTATCTTTCTATTATTTTGTCAAGACAAATTTCTTTAGAGAACCGTTTAAAAATACTTTTGTCCAAACGTTTTCGTGCGCAAATGGAACAAAATCGCCCATTTTACATCTGTATTGCAGCTAAATTGCACTTTCTTCGATTGTCATTTGTCGTTCAATAATTGATGCACATTAAAGATTAAAAACTATAATTTTACTAAAAATCATTATATTCGTCCCCGTGTTCTTCAATTCAATAAGATATAAATGAAAATTATTTTTTAATTTAGTTGTTGATTGTTTTCAAAATAGCGAACAAAAAATATATCGCTACAATAAGCATTTATTACATTCACATATTTCGCTCTACATAGAACGTCTTCAGGTGTTTGGTCCATTATGAGAAGGCAGATGTAAACAAAATCTATAAACGGCTACTAAGTATTAAATTACAGAACATATCAAAATAATCATTTTATTATTTTATTAATTTTTTATCAAACTAATTTATTATATACCTTCATCAAAAATTAATAAAAAAATTTAATTATCAAATAGTACTAAGTAATGATAAATTAATATGAAAACTTTGCCAAAAAATAATATGGAAAAATTTCCATTTCAACATTTTAAGCATCTTTTTTATTTACAGGGTTGCCAATTATTAACTGATGAGTTTTAAAAAAATAAATACGATTTGTTATATATTTGAAATTTAAATTATATTTATTATTATAAATAGCCAAAATCAATATTTCTCAGATATCCGTCACAGATACAAGTTCTTCCATCTGACATTTTCCACGACATTTCTAAAGATTTTCGGAAAGATTGAATAAATTCCGCTTTGGATATCTTCATTCATGTTGCTTATCTTATTAAATTCATACACCATGATTATTATGAATTTCCGGACACAAAAAAACTTCAAACATATCTTTGTACCGAGTTCCATTAAATGTTTCTGTCCGATTTTCTGCATCTTTGTAAAATTAAAGACCAATTATTTTATTTGTCGTAATTCAACCTGAAACGGTGCATTTTAACGGACTTATTTGTTGATAAAATGTTTCCCTGTCAGTTGCAGTTCTCCCAAGCCGGCAATGCCGCTTTTTGACATAACCATTTAGGTGAAAATGAGCTTCACTGCTCATAACAAGTCGTATAAAAACCGCGCTTTGTCTTACAAGTTTTGTATTCGCACCGCGTATTCCATGTGATTGTGTATACATTATGATAGTTAAGTTTGGACTAATTGCCACTTGTATGGAGAGTTTTGGATCGAATTTTAGGATTTTTGGCATCGGATTGAAACCGATTCATCCTAATTTATATTTACAAACAGAAGTCCTGTGATCTTTTCATCTAAAAGCATTGACTGGTATTGTTCTTTTGAGATTCCAAATTAATGATTTTATCATATTATCACTTTGAAATACATTAGCATTAAAATGTAGCTTGTATTGATTATTAGTTCTAGCAATTGATTTTTGATCATTCGTTCAGTTTAATTCGTTCATATCTAACTATCGATTGTAAATAATTAAGTTTGACATTCATTATAATTTTCATTAAATGGTTTATCTATTTCCAATCTTATTTAGTTTTTAAAAGCCATCAGTTAATACGGGACACCCTGTATACGTCAACAAGATGATGTGAATAAGTTTCTTATACTAATAATGATAAACTCGGTGAGGAATTAAGTTACAAATGGCGATTTGTTAGATGCATCCTCGGATCATTTGTCACTCAAACAGCATCACCGAAATACATTAATTGACTGATAGACTGTCAGGATAGAATTCTGTCGACAAATTGCATCTCCTCATTGAAAAGAGATAAAAATTATTATATTATCAATCATTTTTATTGTCTCACAAATCGATTTGTTATCTCTTCCGGACATGATTCCCCAGAACAATATTCGAAACATCTGCGATTCGTATAGTCGACTCGAATTTGCTTGTCGAGATAAAAGAAACTGTTCTAAAAGTCGTAAAGGGAAGCAGTAGACAGACTCAATTCGCCGAGAATCGAGCTTGTTGGTCGACAATCGATGTGTCAAACGGCACTGACAAAATTAATTAGTTTTCTGAAATTTATCAAGACAACCGGAGCAACATTCGAGAATATTTTCTCATTTTTGAATGTTTTATTATATTAATAATTCATTTTTTTTCTTAAAAGAAAATCATTTAAATTTTTTATTCGAAAAAAGAATAATTACAATTTCTTTTATTTATCTGAGAAATGATATATTTAGTTTTTGAATAATATTTTAGAATGATTTCGATAATTCTTCAAGAACAATTATGAATTATATTTCTAGTTTTTTTTGTATTTTTCTACATTTTTTTCTGCATACATTTTGATTGTTATTTGTTTTTCAAGTGCTGTTTTAATTTACTTTAGTACTCATTTAACATCAAATAAACTTTCATATGACTTTGATTTGAAATAGATTATTTTTTACTGTTTACATAGAAGAATTTCTCGTTTTTTTGAACGGAAATAAAGAAATGTTTCCTGTTTCAAAGACAGAAAATGTATACTGACATTTAATAACAAATAATGACATTTAATAACTGAAAATATCTAGGATATAATAATAATAATTTCACTAATTTTTAAGTTATTCTAAGCCCTCTTAAATATTAGAGAATGAAATGTTAGAGAATGAGATTCATTTGTAAAAAAGTTAAATAATTTACACAAAATATTTTCACATTTATTCACATAAGTCGCGATTATTAATTTTAGAAATGTTGACATTAAGCATTTATGAACTAACAGATTTGTTGATCAAAATATCTAAAAGTTGATTCTTCAAAGTATTAAAATATTGAATGAATCAACTGAAACTGAAATCACTTCTAATGATATGATCACTTCATCAACATGTTGACATGTTTTAATAAGATTGGTGCTACTATCATAAATTTTGTTTTTTTCATCCCGAATTTTGATAGGCCATCCCCGACTATAGGGGTTATAACCTTCGTTACAAGAACACACATGTATTGAACTATGACCTCTTTCCTGGGTTTATTCAGTTTGAAAGCAAAAGAGGTCTTGTTGTTATTCATGCAGCTTGGAAAAATAATTTATACTTCGCAAATATTTTAATACATATTATTACCAAAGTTTACCTGTTTGAAAATCTTTAAAAATAATACTGAAGTTAATAGAATTTATAAAATTAAAAGTAAAATGTTATCACTTTCAACATTTATTAGTTTCCTAGAATCCATAAGAGTCATATTTTGTTCCTCATTGAACTGCTTCCAGCTGTTTTTCCATCGCAAGAACAAAATTCTTCCAAAAAACTGTAAATATATAGAATCTGTATTGAATTATAGTAATAATAAATATTAATTATTTCTGATATTCGAAACAGAAGAATTTTGTCTTCCTATGTACAAAAGAGTTCAATTAGGAAATTAACTTAATTTTTGGATTTTGGCTATTGAATAAATGTTTATAGTGAAAATGATTATTTTTATATTTTCATCGTATTTAAATAAATAAAAGTCAAATGTTAATATCAATTTTAAGTTATTGATATGATATAATTAATATTAAAGGTTCTGGAAAGTCATACACCATGATGGGCACTGTGCTTCAACCGGGAATAATACCTCGATTGTGTAATTCGATTTTCGAAGAAATAGCTCGACGAGAATCTGCCAATATTTCCTATAAAATCGAAGTGTCTTATATGGAAATTTACAACGAAAAAGTTCACGATTTGTTGGACGTACAAGGGTAAACTTTTGTTTCATTATTTTAATAATTAACTCAAAATTACTTAATTTGCAAAAAAAAATATTATAAAGATTAATCTATCGATTTTAGTTTATCTTCCAGTATGATGTCAAAGTGAGTTCTTTTGTAACATTGCCAAACCTGCCTCCACGGTAAATGCTGATTATTCGCTTTTTATATTATTGACGTTTTTTAAGTGTCATTAATTGATTCTGAGTAGATAAAAGTGTGTTCAGACACCAGTGGTAAATATGATACCATCACACACTGACACATTAAGACACACTTGGATACATAAGTAGTGATACACACAGACACATGCGATGAGACATGTTTGATGAAGAGATAATGAGTAGCATGTAAGTTAATAAATTGATCCAGTGAGCGGTGACCATGTTAGAGGGATTAGTGTTGGACCGGTGCGAACACGGCAGACTATTGCATCACTGGCGCAATACATCACATGACACACAAACACGCGCAGCTAATCCAATCGAGATAAAATCATGTTTTCAAAGATTAATTTCTTTCTATTATTGTTTTTTTTTAAATTTTAATTAAAATTGTTTTTTCAATTTATTTCTTTTCCATTTTTAATCAAATTCATTTTATAATTTAATTTTGACAGATTGAAAAAAAGACAATTTTTCAGTAATTAAATTAATTTTGAAATCCTTCGGAAATTGTTGAACATCTAATTTCTTCATTTTTTTGTTGAGTGTTCATGAAATATGGAAATGATTTATATTTGTCTGTGAATTTCCGTTTGGCAGGCGCTATTTACTACTAACAGATATTTAATAAGAAATAGGTTTAGTGTAAAAAATATTTTGTTCTCTAACGTCTAAAATCTTTTGTTTCTGAAGATTTTTCTTAATTTATATCGCTTTATTATTAAATATTTGAAGCGAAGGTCGATAAAATGGAGTATGATCAAATAAAATCGTTTGCTGCACTGAGATTCTTTGGATAATAAACTCAACATTAACAACATTCTTTATTCTTATTTGTGATCTTTTATATGACAGACTAAACATGGGATTTATTTTTGGATGTATCGTTTTGAATTTGGTGTTCTAATGTTTTTTGATATATGTTGCTTTTGGTAATTATCTGAAATTATTTTCATTTTGTAACTATAATTATAATTAATTTATAATAAAAATCATTGATTTACTCATTATTTAAGAAAAAAACTTTAAAAAATTAAATAATTTTAATTTATATCAAAGATAGTAAAAGAAAGTTTAAGAAAGGAAGAAGTGAATATGCTTTTGGGTTTCATAATGTCAGGTACGACATTAATACATTTATTTAATGAGTTCCAAGATTTTAGTTTTATATTCACAACCTCAATGTTAAGTTATTCATTCACCATATTTGTCTGTATTTATCTTTATTTAATTTTTATATATTCAAATTCTAGAATTCATTACTAAATGATATATAGTTTTAGTCTGATGATGACGGTTGATAAATTGCGATTAATTACATTTATATATAAAATATTTTTCTCTTTATTTTATTAAACTTAATTTTTTTAAATTTACTTTTCTCCAATAAATTTTATTATATAAATAAATAAATATAAATTATAAATTAAATTATATTAAATCAAACAATCCGATTTAATTTCATTACAAAAACTCAATATAATTAGAAAAACATTGTTGTCGTGAAATAAATCGTTAAATACAAGTTTCAAAAGTCTTTTTGTATTTAGTTTTTATTTTTTTGAAGATGTTATCTTTAACTGAACTAGTTGGAACAATATCCACATTATTTCTTTTTATTCAAAATCGAATTATATTATTAATCATCAGTCATATGCCTCAGACACTTTCTAATCTGTTAGCAGTACTTGTTAGAAGTCTAATCATCGTATTCTTCTATTAAACAAAACATAAAAACAATTTAGTTTATTAGGGACTTATTGGATTGTTTCTGCTATGTTTTATATTATTATTTATTGTTCAGAATTATCTCGGAACTTAGATTTATTTCCTAAAATTTTACTGTCCGTTAATGATAGTCGAAGCCTTCGGTTTTCCGCTTTCTGCAATTAAGGAGATTTTTCACCTGGAGAACTTCAATGAGCGGGTTGCAGTGACAACAAAATCTCTGGGTTCTCTGCGCAGAACATAATAATATGTATTAAAATTAGCACGTAATAACAAAGTTATGATGATACAATCAATAATATCATTAGGCTCAATTTGAAAATGTTCAGTAGAGAAGTCAACTGAGAGACTTGAGATTTTCGGATCTATTGATCTTGTTGATTCAAGATTTTTTTAATTTTTGAAAATAAATATCATCCACCGTTTTTTTAATTAAATGAATTCAATTAATTCAAATATTATATTCACAACAGAGGAAAAAGTACAAATTACTTTACCGTTTTAAACGTACTTATCAGCAGAAATAAAACTGACCCCATATCGTTTCTATGAGTCTATGTAAAAGAATAACATGATTAAATGTTCATTTTTTCGATCCGGGTTTCTTTCTTCAATACATAAAATCTGTTGAAAGCATTTATGAACTAACAGATTTGTTGATCAAAATATCTAAAAGTTGATTCTTCAAAGTATTAAAATATTGAATGAATCAACTGAAGCTGAAATCACTTCTAATGATATGATCACTTCATGAACATACAATAAAATGTTTGATTGTAATACATACACTAATAACAATACTAACCTCTGAATTAAGGTATATGATCAATTTCTTATTCGAGGGTTTTAAAGCCATTTTAAAATCATTGATTTAAAAAAATGGGATTCGAATTCGATGAATTTAGAAATCATTTATCCTTGTTTAATAATAATAAAAAATAGTGATATTTCAGTAATAAATCGCCAACATTATTTGGTTTGTGATCTGATCTCGTATATTTAATAATAGTGAACTTATAAGTCTATTATAATTGAAGAAAGCAACTATCTCAATAAAGCAAGAATGAACAAAGTCAAAAAAAGGAAAAATGTTCCTTTTGAAGTTATAAAACACCAAAATACTATTTTAAAACAGTGATTTATTTATCGGTTTATAATTTTAAATAAAAATATGAAGAAAGTAATCTATTGAATTAAGATTAACTTCCAATATCTGAATCTTTAAAGATTTTTATAATTTTCATAATTTCCATCAATATTCTGCTCAATGAAAGCCGTTGAGTTTTACAAAAAGTCGATAATAAGTAAGACCCAAAGCTACAAAATCAAAAAAGCTAAAATAAATCGCGAGATAAACAGAGATCTTTAGCTAAGAATGGTGAACTTTTATAATTATATCGAGTATTATTTTTTATCAAAATTGTTTCAATTATTTTTCTGTAGTATCGGTTTTTTCGGAAAAAACTCTAGTATTATATAAAAATTTATTCATTGAACTGTATTGTGTCTTGCTAATTAAATAAAAAAATCATAAGGGGATAAAATAAGAAAGTAAAAAAATAACAATCATTTTGTTAGAGGATATTCTTTAAACTAATTATGTTTTATATATAATCCATTTTGATCAATAATATTTATTTTATTTTTTTTTCTTCAGATAAGAAAAGATACAAGTAAATAATATGTATAGGGATTTCAGAATAGTTTAAATAGGTGGGTTTCGGGATAAGCATGGCCTAATTGTTCAAATGAGTGTTTAAACCATTTCATAAATTAACAATTAATAATAATATAAATATTTATATATTTATATACACAATTTTAAAGTTGTATGTTTGCCAAAACTGATATATTAATGTTTGAAACAGAAAATCTGTTTAAAGAAAACTCCATTGTTACAGAAACATAATTTCGTTATTTAAATTCTTACTGTCACTATTTACGTTGAATGAGGTTGGTAAATATGTATATCTAGCTTAATTGAAATTCTATATCGGTGTCTTTTATATTTTATATTTTCCTAAATAACTAAATAAAAAATTGAATATTTCTGATTTATCGTAGTAGATTTAATAATGCGATTTCAATTTTACAAACAACAATTTTTAGAAAATTTCGATTTTCATTTTTCTGCAATATGCAAAGAAAATTATTAAAAAATATTTTATACAGGTACTTCCCCACTGACAATGACAAGTTTTGAAAAAATAAAAAAAAGAAAAATATTATTATTTAGACAATAAATAATTTTTACTTAAATTTAAACTCCATATGTGTTGCTGAATATTAATTTATTTGGTTTTTAGTAAAATATTTTGAATTTCAAGTTAAAATGTTTTCAAAACGTTTCAAATTGTATTAAGTTTGGTATTTATAAGATGCGCTTGTTTTACATTTGTTTCAAATTTACTCCATTATAATTCAAGAATTTGGTATTGTAAAGAATGTAAAATTAATGCATTTATTAACTAAATAACGTAAAACCAAGATAATTCATACACGTGTAAATGGTGAAAACGTTGCTGATATAGCCATGCTAGAAAAACTCCCTCAGTCTACTTTTCCCAGAATTATCAAGAGTAATCAGAGAATATTTCAGGAAGGGTTTTTGTGAAAAGTTATATTTTGGCAATAAAACAACAAGGAAAAATACATGAATGGGAAAACATCGATGTGAATTCAATCATCAATAAAAATTTCTTTAAACTTACTTACAATTTAGATTAAAGCAAGGGAAATATTGAAATGATGATCATTCGGAAAGGTTACTATGTTACTTCCATACCAGTAATTGGTGGTTTCATCGCTTAAGAATCCGTACTAAGTATCACAATTTAACCATATTAGGAGAAGTTGTCAAGTACTACTGCAGAGAAAACTCAAAAGGTTATGGAAAAATTTCGTACTAAACTTAGCACTTTTGAATATTTGTCCAAGCAAATTTTCTACGTATAAAAATTTGCTTCTGTTTGAAAGATGTCTGGACGTGGGTATGCTTTTCAAGGAAGAAGTTCTGGTTATGATGCAATGTTTTGAAAGAGCTATTGGTTGAAAATTCCACAATGTACAAAATACCCCTTTTAAAGTACCATTTAAAAAGCCTCGTGCTTTGTAAGGGATTGACAATTTATTATACGTTCAATATAAAAGTTTGGATGTTTGGTCTGCTATTTGAAGATTGATTAGCAAGTCATTTCGTTCTCGAAGTAAAGATATACTGCGAAAAATGTGGGTATAAGAAGTAGTTAATTTACATTTCGTTTGGTTAAGATTTAAATAATTGTAAAATTTAAAATCGATTACCAAAAGGATAGATAAACAAACTTTTAGAAACACTGGATCCGTTTAAAGTGATCCTAGTAATGTACCTGGACATCCAATTTAACTTCAGGATCTGATTGAACATGTGAAAATCGACTTTCTTTCCCCAAATACAACAAATCTCATGGATCAGGGATCCCTTTCAACATTCAAGGTGCATTATCTGAAGATTGCATTCTCAAAGGTATTGAAAGGAAAATTATAAAATGGTTTAATTTTAGTAAAACCATAGATATAGTATTCGATACAGAATTAACAATACAAGTTCGGTATTGGGGAATATGACTGATTTATCTGTCAAGTTACTGGAAAACCTATTAAGCGGCACCGTGGTACTTAATTGATATTTCGCAAGAAATGATTACAAAAGATGTCTATGATTTTATTAAATTTTTTAAGCGGAAATGAACGAGAATGAATTTATGGAATACTGTCAGCAAAATGTTGTTGAATATTATGATATACAATCAGAAACTGAACCCTCTATAAATAAATTTTCAACAAAATGGATGACAGGCATTTTCAATGATAGATAAGGAATTAATGTTACTTCAAAGCATTGGCAATGATTTCGACAGGATCAATGCAGTTCAACGAGATGTTAAACAGGATCTATATTGCTATAAGGCAAAGGTTAAAACTAACATAAAAATATTTTAATTAAAAAAATATTTTAATTATTGGAGTGTTTTATTATACTTATTTAGAAAAAGGGTTCCTCAATTTACGATTGTTACCATCTAAAGTCAGAGGGCACCAGTTTATTTATATAAACTGATACTGATACATCAGTTATAAACATTATTTATGTTCATCTTTTTTTAAATATCCTTGTTCATTAAATATTATATATTTAATAGCTATTTGAATATTAAATTAGAGTTTCACATAATAAATGTATATTATACAATTATTAACAAACTATGCTAAAGATTGATGGTTTATGGTATATTTAGTGTTTGATGTTTTCATGCGCTTAATGCTTAATATTTCTCAATTTAACACTAATTTTTTACTTTAAATTTTTCATTCAAATCTATTTCAGCCAAAGAAAATCCTTGCGAGTGAGAGAGCATAACATACTGGGACCTTACGTCGATGGTCTATCGCAACTTGTCGTTACTTGTTTGGCAGTACGTTGCATTCATTTTTATATATTTAACTTTTCCTATGAATAACGTATAAATCTTGAATAATCTTTTTCATAAAACATAATACAATTCGTTGTAACAAATATGTTGATTTATCTAAAAAGTTTATTATTTAATTAATTAAATTAATTTTTCATAGTAGTTGGTCGAGATATTTAGTTGATCGAATGAGTTAATTAATTAACTCATTAGTTTAGTAAAATGTTAATTTAATCTCAAATTAGTTTGAAATTTGAATTGACGGGGTCGACAAATTATTGAATCTAGAAAAGAATATTTGTGATTGCGATGAATTCTGAAAAAAAATGCTGCTATTAAATGAAAGATTGATTGATAGTTAATTTGTAATTAGTGGTTTGTGTTTGATGATTGATGTTTGAAAAGTTGATGTTAAAAACAAAAGAAAGAAAGAATAAAGAAAATATTGAATTGGCCTTTTGTTGGTATTTATATTGAATCAAAATGAAGATCGAAATAATGGAACTGATTGAAAAAGATTGTTGGTGAATTATCCGCGGCTTTTATTTCCGTTTGCCAACACTCGACGACGAGCGAATTAGAAATCCGGATTAGTCGAAAGAGCACGACAATCGGCTCTCTTGAGGGCCAAAATCAGTGGTTGTAAAAAAGGGATGCTCAAGGGGGCTAATCCAGGATTATCACAACAGTAGTTGTGTTTAAACAGTTGACGAAAATTTTGTTTTCAATACGTAAGGCTAATAACAATTTGCGAAAGTAAAATCCGCTGATGCAAGTGATGGATCAGGTTCATAAAAATGTTTTATATTATTATGATGAAGAATATTTATACAATAAGGTTCATATTAAGCGCCGAAAACGGGTTAGGTTACAAAAAGTTGGTGGCTAATAGAAATTGGCAGTTAACAGAAGCTAAAGAATATAATAGACATGTACACATGCATTTATTTTCTAATAATTCAATAATCTAAAGTACCCCCGTGCCACACTTTCTTCTAAAGGCTTACTAATTCCATTTATTCCTGTAATACCATGATATTATTTTTTTCTGACTGATTGCAGTAATTTTTAATTGTTAAGAAAAACTAAATAACATTCTTTTTTTTGAAACATACTTTATTTCATCTTCCTGTACTTCTGTCATATTGTTAAAATAGTTTTTATCAGAATAACTTCTCGCCATTTTATTAAAATCATAGTCATCCGCTTCTTGCAAAGCATCTTATTCATTAACTTCAAGCTCTACAAATTTATATTTATCCATAGGTTCTTCTGTATTAGTTATATATATATATATATATATATATATAT
>MQRK01254417.1:61546-86875 GCA_001938485.1 Girardia tigrina
TCTGTCAAGAAATACCTTATTTATTTTCATACGATAGTTCAAAGTTAAGTTATACGCGATTGAAATGTAAGGTGTGAAGTTTGACCCGTTTCATATCGAACAACCTAATAATTTGTTTTATTTTATTATTGACTATAGATTTCTGCCATTTCTATGGTTATTTCTTTTAAACTATTGCGTTAATAAAATTTTTTATGATAAAATATTTTAATGTTTACTTATACAATGGCCGAATTGAAAAGGAAACGGCAATCATATGAATCTGGATTTAAGATTAAAGTTGTTGCGTTTGCGGAAATTCACGGCAATTCGAATGCGATGAGGGAATTCAATGTTGATGAAAAACTAATTCGCGATTGGCGGAAGATCAAGGAGGAATTAAATAGTATGCCAAGAACGAAGCGTGCACGCCGTGAAAATATATCATCGTTCCAAAATTTGGAAGAGGAATTAAATGATTGGGTGGTGTCTCAACGGCAAGAAGGCTACATCGTCACACGTAACAGCATTATCCTGCGAGCCTTCCAGCTTAAGAAAAGTGAAAAGTACAAGACATTGCCTGGCATTACTACATTCTTAGCATCTGCGGGTTGGTGCTCGAAATTTATGGACAGATTTTCATTAACTCTACGCCAAAGAACAAAGATTGCACAGAAACTGCCAGCTGCATTGGAAGAAAAGATTCATTCCTTTCATCGATTTGCTATCAAGCACAGAAAACTACACGATTATGATTTATCGCAGATCGGAAATATGAACGAAACCCCAATAACATTTGATATGCCATCCAATCGAACCGTTAATTCTGCTGGTGCCAAAACTATCATGATAAAAACTACAGGGCACGAAAAAACGCAATTCACTGTCGTGCTAGCATGCATGTAAACGGAACTAAGTTAAAGCCAGTGGTGATCTTGAAACGAAAAACATTGCCAAAAAATGTTAAATTTGTCTCTGGCGTGATTGTGCAAGCTCATCCAAAGGGTTGGAGGGATGAGATGGGCATACAAAAATGGTTACACCAGGTTTGGAATAGTTGGCCTGGTGCAATGATGGCTAGACGCACCATGCTAGTGTGGGACATGTTTCGCGCCCACATTTCAGAGTCTGTGAAGAAAACAACTAAGGATTTAAAATGTGATACTGCAGTAATCCCTGGGGGATTTACGTCTGTTTTACAGCCTTTAGATGTCTGTCTAAACAAGGCTTTCAAAGACGGTCTTCGCAAAAAATGGATTGAATGGATGACATCAAGTTCCGCAACACTAACAAAAGGAGGCAACCTAATGAAACCAGATATTATTGTTGTTGTTGCCTGGATTAAGAAAGCATTGGATTCTGTACCGACAGAAATGGTAATTAAATCCTTCCTTAAATGTGGTATTTCAAATGCCATGGATTGATCCGAAGATAACTATCTTTACGAAGAAATCGACAATATGGCTTCTGGGAGAGAAAATGAAAATGATAGTGGGGAGGAAACTGAAGATTACACTGTTGACACCGATACTCAAAATTTGATTCATGATGGGCTGTTTAGTAATTTGGATTCTGAAATTGATTAGTAAAAGATACAACTTTTTTATTATTAAAGATGAATTTTCATGTTAATTTTTTGTGTTGTAAATTAAAATTGAAACCATTTTTCATGTTCGACTTATACTCGAACCAACCTATACTCGAGTATATACGGTAATTAAATTAAATAGATTGAAAGAAGATAATCTTTTTAATATGAGTCATTAAATATTTCACGATAAACATTTCCTAAAAGCACTTTGAGTGCCTCTTGGTACATGTGATCAAACAAGTGTAATGATAGTCCTCGTTCTGGACGACCAACAAAATTGGATAATGATGACTTGCAAGCAGAGTTGGACATGAAGCCTTCGTCAATCACTCGCGATTTTGCATTTAAGCTTGGATTTGGCAAGTCAATCATACATTGGCATTTGAAGCAGCTCGACTTTGTGCTCAAGAAACCGCGTCAAGATCCACACGAAATCACTAAAGCACAGGCCTGCCTTAATCATCTGAAAACGTGCACTGCTTCAGCAAGACAATGCCAAGCCGCATACCATCAAGAAGACCACGGGCAGGTTCCAAGAGTTGGATAGAGTCGAAATCCTGCCGCACCCTGCTTACAGCCCTCATTGCGCTCCATCCGACTATGGCCTCTTTCGATCCATGCAACACTTCTTGAAAGGCCGCCGATTCGAAGCATTTGATGAAGTTGAACAAGCATGTCAAGAGTTCTTCAATTCTCAGCAGCCGGAATGGTACTTTGACCAGACCCGAAAGCTTACAGACCATTGGTAGAAAGTAGTCGAAAACAATGGACTGTACTTTGAAGATTAATTGTTATTTATTTAAAATAAATTCTTGCACAAAAAATTATATTTTTCCTTCTTGACGGGAACTTTTAGGACAAACTAATAAATGGAAATTTTTTTAAGTTTGTAATTTGCGCGCGAAACTAATGAGATTTGATATCAGTTTCCCATTGACAACATTAAATATGATCATATTAAACGGAGTGTACTGTCTTGATAAAACAAACTTCAGAAGCATTATTAAAAATTGTAAGAAAAATGGAGAAATAAAAGCCTAACTTATATTTGAGTTTTAATAAGTCGAAAAATAACGGAATAAGTATATTTGGTATTTATTAATTTAATAATAATAATAAAAATATTCAGACTATTCTTTATACTTGTGATAATAACTAAATAAAATCTTGTTTCGGAATATTTCAATTTTGAGCAATATTTTAGGATAATCTTGGAGGTAATTCCAAAACAGTTATGGTTGCTACTCTCAGTCCTGCTGCGGATAATTACGAAGAAACACTATCAACTTTAAGGTATGCTGATCGAGCGAAGAGAATTGTCAATCACGCTATTGTTAACGAAGATCCAAATGCAAAGATTATTCGGTAAGTAATGAGTTCTTTTTAGTATATCTTTATTAATGTCATTTATTCAGAGAATTACGAGAGCAAGTCGAAGATTTAAAGAAAGAATTGGAAACTGCTAAAGAACGTCAGGCTCCGGACCTGAAAGAAAAATTGGAAGAATCAGAAAATATTATCAAACAATTATCAAAAACGTGGGAGGAAAAATTAATCGAAACAGAAAAGAAACATAAAGTAATTTAATTGAAAAATAATTGAAAAATATTACAAATTATCTATAAAATTACATTACAGGAGAGACATGAAGCTCTAGAAAAAATGGGTATTTCCGTTCAGACTTCTGGGATTAAAGTAGAAAAATCCAAGTTTTACCTTGTAAACCTCAACGCAGACCCATCTCTAAATGAGTTACTCGTTTATTATTTAAAAGTTAGTGTTTTAACGTATATGATATTTTGATACTTTTATTTTAAAATGAACTGAAAAGTTATTAAAAAAAATTAACATTTTGAATTAATTTTTAAAGTTTATTGGAGCGGCAATGTGCCAAACGTTTTAGGAATGGGGCAAAAAATAAAAAGACAAATATTGATGGAACAATATAATTTAATATAACCGCGATAATGACAAAAATAGTATATTGTGAAAGCTGTGACTGCATTTCTAAAGGTTCCTCAAAATCTGGTTCGACCTGAGAGGTACTGATCTTGAGAAATCAAATGAAATGCTCCAGCTTGTTTCTAGTTTATCTCTCCCCAAGTTTTATTATAGAAAACACGCGTTCATATAAACACATATCTAATTATATATAAATGTTAATGGAATTTTACTCTTAAGAAAAACATGGAACTAACTTAAAATGTACCAAATTAAAACATTGAAATTGAAAATCTCTATAAAATTTCGTCTAATCTATCGATGGGCTGTAGCTGGTCCGCGGGCCTTAGTTTGTCCATCACTGAACTAAGGGACCTAATTTTTTATTCTAACTTTTAATCAAAGTACACGAAGTTTTAGATAACGGAATTTTTATAAATTCTAAGTTTTATGGCTGTTCCGCCCGACCCTCAGGTTGCTCCGAGAATGGGACGGAGACAACAGGGTTGCGCCGTGGTTAATTGGCGATTTGATTTTGTTGGGCCCATTGATATCTCAATAACTCATAACCTTTCCATTCGTTTTCGATCTTAATACAATCAGATTGTTGAGAGTCCTTCAAGTTGACCATTTTATTAATATTTTTAATCTTTTTGCTAATGCATTCCAAACACGGCTCAAAATAGTCCTCACAAACAATCGCCAGACCGATAAACATGTAAATTGAGATTAACCCTTTGACTACCGAATTTTTGTTTGGAGATATGTTGATTTTATTGAAGTTTTAGACGTAACAAAGGTAATTCAGCATGAAAAAATTTTAAAAAAGAATTAGAAATATTTATTACACAATAGTTACAAAAATGAGATTTTTGAGCTACAAACAAGAGTTTTCAATGAATATTGCAGTATTATAATATTTTACTGATTAGAATTGGTTTTTATCACTCATCTACATCAAAATGAAGCTTAGTGTGGTAAATTCGGAAACAATTTGGTATGCATAATGACACATTACAGTCAAGGTACATGAAATAATTTCGTTGTCGAATTTGTTTCGCACTACAAACAATACAATTTCTTCTACTTCGTTCTCTACTCTTTGGATCTTGTGGAGCATTGTCGGGAAAGTGACGAGCAACTAATCTCAAAGGTGTAGGAGCATTAGAAGGTCTACCAACTCTATTTCTCTCTGAAGGACCACATCTCTGAAGTATTTTATACCACTTCAAAGTTTTCCTAATTGAAGCAGAGAATGATATCTGCATGTCAGTTTCATCAACAGCTCCCATTTTTTGCGAATATTCCATGACTAGAGCGGGCTTCATAATTTCTGTTCCGTATATTCTATCAAGTTTTCCATTGTTCAAGAAATTTGTACTATTTACAGTCGATAATATGTAGACATCTTGTTTGTCTTTCCATTTCATTGCTAGAAGAGCTGAAGACGAAAACCATTGAACATCTCCTTTTCGTGATTTTCCAGTGAATTTTGGCAATCCTTTACGATTTTTTCTCTCTGTTCCATATGCTCCAGTTTTGTTCTGATGCAATAAATTGAATAGAATTGTACTAGAGAGCGAGAAAGCTGGACTAGAAAAGTTAATAGTAATATTTAGAAAAA
Source organism: Girardia tigrina (assembly GCA_001938485.1). Taxonomy (NCBI): domain Eukaryota; kingdom Metazoa; phylum Platyhelminthes; order Tricladida; family Dugesiidae; genus Girardia; species Girardia tigrina. Next base: position 66,682 of record MQRK01254417.1, read on the forward strand.
AACCGCATTAAAAAATTCCTCTTCGTTTAAAAGTTATAAGCCGTAAACCCATATACGGGTCTCCGGTAGTCAACGGTTTAAAAAAATGGAGAATGATCACTCCAGACCGTCGAGATTCCTTTGAGAAATCTCGAGGAAAATTATCGATGCTCCTCGGCGTACAATTTGGTATCACTGAGAGTAAATTTTGAGATTTATAAGATTCGTTGTGATCGATCGATATCGGTTTGCCATTAAATTTAGAATAGATCAAAATTAAAACTCCAAAAGGGAAGAAAAACGTCCAAATGAAAATTCGAGACAGATTGCACATTCTGTTTGTCGTAGAACAGCAATTTCTATCAATTAAATTTTGTGGAAATTTTTTTAAGACGAAAATTCTATCTACTGTTACTAAATCATTTTAACTGAATTTTTTAAGGTTGTTACAATATAATATTAAGTCACAATATATTAAGGTCATCACAATATAATTGAAGAAAATTTCAAAAGGAAATTTTATTTTCAAAATAATCGTCTCAAATGCATTCAGCATCAAAAAAATTCATAATCAAAAATTTTCCAGAATAAACAGTAGTTAATTTATTTTATACGACCAAACAAATTTTCAAGGTCACCCAAAAAAACTAATCAAAATAATGTTCCAAAAAAATAATTTTTTCAAAAATAATTATTCCCACCATAAAAAACACAAAAAAAACAAATTTTGCACAAATTAATATAGTCGTCATAATAAAATTTCAATGAAAACGATTGTAAATTGGAGATGGAAAATTTTTTCGGGTTTCTTTTTTCGATGATATAAATAATGATAATAATAAATTACAAATTATAATAATTTTAATATTTGAATTCCGAACAATGGCACTGAACATAAATTAAGGAAGTCTCAGTAGTTATTAATCCATATTATGTAAACTTTTATTTCAAGATAAATTGCATAATAAATTATCATTACTGCTGAGTATGTATAAATGTTTTAGGTATTTTTATATTAACCCACATGTAGTGTCCCTAAAACTAAGTGTATTTTGCCATTCCTTATGACGAGGGCTTCTTGTTAAATTTAATGTTTTCCATCGTATAACGTAATATTCAAAATAAATTATGGTATCATGGCAATGTCATCAATGTATTTCGTATTGTAAAGGACAAAAAGTGGCGTTTAAGGGGGCATTATATCTAAAAACCTTGATACTACCTAAATTTCTAAAAAAACTTTTTAAATACTATTAACCCTTCAAAAAAGGTATTTTTATGATCTGGTTGTGGTCAGCAATGTTTTTTAAACCCTTCTTAACTCTTGTATATGTACATGATTTGTTCAATGTTACCCTGATGTTGTACTCTTTTTATCCGTTTGTGAACATATTGTTTCTCAAGCGTTCTATACGAATATCCAAACCATGATCTGCGATTTAAAAATCAAACAGTAAATTACAACTCTGTGAACTAGGCTTTTTTTGTATCAAGATTTGCATATGTTTTATACCCCAAACACAATCCCAAATCAACACAACATTAAAACACAAAACATTGTTCACATATGCATTTAACAGTTTGCATTTATTTCATAAAAATGTTGTTTAGTATATCTGAAATGGTAAAGAGCTCAGGCTTACAGAATTCTTGTATACCGAGTAATCAATTTGATACCGTTTAGTTAGTGTTTGCTAAAAAACGAGTCAAGACAATAGGAAAGCAACAAATATTAATTTTAAATTATTAAACATTAATGAAAAAAAGTCACTAAAATGTGTCGTACTCAATAAATAAGTGTACTCAAATTCTAATGATAGAAGTTTCGTCAAATAAGGTCAGAAAAGGATTAATTAAATTAATTTTTACGTTATTTTTTCTTAAACAAAACAATTTTTTCCTTTACCATGTAATCATTTATTATTATCTGAGAAAGTTTCATCAGATGTCCTTAATATTGTGTACATGTAATTTGTAAATAATTTTAAACATTTTACTTGTAACCTCTAAGTCGAACTCAAAATGGACTATTGTGAAATATGAAAAATTATGACATAACATATTCCGGGATTATCGAGTTGGTGTATTACATAATCCACCTGTAATCTATGCATCAAATTGTTTCAATAGTTACTAAATTGTACTCAAATTCTAATGATAGAAGTTTCGTCAAATAAGGTCAGTATAGAATTAATTAAATTAATTTGTAAAAAATATCAAAATCTTCTCTTTACACTTCCAAAATAAATTAAGTTTTTGGGTGCAATTTACTTTTCTCAAATTTCTTAACATTTTCACTACGAATAATTGTAGAACATTTCATCATGGGACGATTCATCACACTTCTATTTATTTTGTGGACCATTCATTGCCAAATTATTCATACCTTTTGGTTAAATATTGAATTAAACGAAGAATAATATTTTGCATTTAATTTTTAAAAAAATTAAGGTTATTTGATCGGATTTAAATATGAAAAATTTTTATGTAGTAAGTTGTAGATAAATGTTATTCATGAACCATATATCATTACGTCCAACTTTATATACAGTCCGTCGCATATTTATTAGAACGGTTGAAATTTGATTGAAATATTTGAATTTTAAATTTTTGAATAAATAATTATTTCAAGGTTAAATATATTTTAAATTTAACAAATTTCATTTACAGGTATCTTGTTTTAATAATATGTTTAAACGTTTATTATTTAAATTCATTTCATATTTATTAGAACGATTTTATATTTAATTTATTTGTAAATATTCTTTGTGTTTATGTTATATAATTCAGGTTAGATGTATGATTTAAATATTTTTATTTATTTTAGAAATTATTATGAATCATAAAATTGAAATATTAAGAGATAGCAAGCTGGAATGTCATTTGAAAAATTAGCTAAAAAATATGGAATAGTAAAGTCAGATGCCCATTATATTGTTAACTCTAGTGAAAACGAAAAAAGAAAGACTGGACCAAAAGAAAAATTAACCAAAGGCGATAAACGAAGGATCCAAACCGTTCTCCAAATGAAGGCTACCGAAAATGCTAAATGTTCAAGTAATGACCTAATAAAAGAGTTAGATTTGGCAGTTTCAAAAAGTACGGTTTGCAGAACACTGAAGTGTTTAAATTTCAATTATTAAGATTTGCCGTCAAAATTTTGTCTTAGTAAAAAAATGAAGCAAAGATGAGTTGAAGCAGTAAAGCGATATATTGTAGACGGCATAAAATGGGAACGAGTGGTATTTTCTGATGAGAAATTGTTTACTCTTCACGGATGTAACTCTTTTTATTCCTGGGTTAAGGGAAGTCAGTCACCACAACGTGTACGAAAGGTTTTGCGATCATCGGGACATATGGTGTGGGCATTGCTAATGCCGAATGGCTTATTATCATATACCATAATGAATGGTCGACAAAAAACCGAGGATTACATTTGAATATTATCGAGCCGAGCATTAAAAATCATAGAGCTCAACTTGGGCAAAGATTTTATATTCCAATAAGATAACTGCCCAATCCATAAATCTGCTCTAGCCAAAAAATTCTTTAAAGATTCCAAGGTGACGCTTTTAGATTGGCCGCCATATAGCCCAGACTTGAACCTAATCGAAAACGTTGGGGCAATATTATCACAAGAGATTTATGGTTCAGGAACAATAAAGAATTTAAAAGAATTGGAATATAAATTAAAGCTGGTTATTACCAACTTTAACGAAACCAAAGGTTCCGTAACCGAAAACCCTATATAAATCGATTCCTGCGCGACTCTGTGAGTACTTCAATGCCACGGAGAACGCATCAAATACTGACATATCAATATTTACTTTTCGTTCTAATAAATGTGAAATAGTATATTTCTTTATTTTATATATCATCTTAAGATTATGCACTTTTCAGAAAATTTATTTTATATATTGATTACATGATAAATATATCAGTAAAACGTTAATTGTTAATAAAAATTAGCAACTGCTATCATATATTAGACCGTTCTAATAAATATGCGACGGACTGTATTTAAAAAAGGAAGAAATGAAATAAAAATAATAATAAATTTATTAAGAGCTATTAAAACCAGTTATTGCTTATAAAAGCGTCTAACGATTATATCTATTGTAACTTTGATCTGCTCTTTAAGTTGTAGATAATTTTCCCTCGACATTTTTGAGCTCCGTGCTAACAGTTTTTATTATTCCTTCAAAAAAGCCCATAATGATGGTTTAAGAAATGGTTGAAAGCTGATATTTCATCATTGTGAAATTTTGGTTGCAAGTACTATACCGTTATTGATGATCCATGTTTATTTTTAAAACTGGAAGGAAATAAAGAAATTATGTTACATTCTCCATGACCAAAGAATCGTTTTCTTCATCTATATTTTCACTAGAAATAGGTAACCAAATCCTCTATTCCAAAATGTCGTGTTATTCATGCTGTGTTATATTTATAGTTAATTCATAAATGCTTCCGGCACCTTTTTAAGCGGCACCTATGCTAAAGCAGAAAGGTGTCTTATCTTATTGAGTTCTTCATCATTTGCTTCATAAAAGTATGCAATTTAGGTTCTTTCACTTTTCTTATAAAAAGCTAGTAGAAATGAAAATTTCAGCGTAAATCATCCAGAATAGTTATTTCAAAATCCTTAAGCCTTAGTTCTTTAATTGAATCTACTGTAGTAATTTCAAAAAATTTCTACTGTTTCTGATTTCCGTGAGTGCTAGTGTAGCGTAATTAAAAGCCGGTTTAATATAGGAAACTCGTTCATGAAATTTCATTTTAAGAGATACATAATTAAGACGTGGATGTAACCGATTGATTGTCGACAAAGTACATCCAAATTGTTCTGTTTTGTTTATGTTTTCGTAATTGAAAATACCACAAGTAATGTTTGACGTTAGAGAATAAATTGAGAAATTTTTGCTGTGTTCAGAGCAATCCTGATAGTGGTCATATCGTGCAGAATCTGGACTTCAAACTGAGGTATTTTATACACTGTGCTTGATTTGGGATAAACATGACACACAGATTGTAAAGAGCACAATTGGATGATTCATATCAATACTAGTTTTCCGACCCAAAATCTGAATAAAATAATTCGGATCCGCGAATACATATTAGTGATTGAGCCTTCATAATAGAACTACAAGTAAAATAGACAATAGATATCTAAAAGTTATCTGACGTCGATATTATTGCTACAATGCCTCAGTCTACTACTTATCCACACTTATTTTGCATTGACTACATAAATACTACATGGCTTGTCTTACCAAATTTTAGTATCACTAACAGATGACGGGCGCAAATACCGATAAGTAACCAACACGAAAGAGAAGACCAAGTCAAATTCGAGTCAACAGCATCCTACTCTCATACCCTGTGGATTTATTGCACCTCCTACTAAAAAGTGTTACATTGAAATACCCACTTTAAAGAAATCCATTTTAACACTTGCATATAGTCACCATATTCTACCTCTTCAATTATTTGAAGATCCCATCATTTCCAAAAGCTTTGGTCTGAAATTCATCAGTTGTCATGATGTTCGAAATGGATTGTGGAAAATGGCAGTTTAAAAAAGAAGCTATTAAAAGTGATTTGATGCACAAACATCGTGGTGAGTGGGCATCCATTGTGTTAGATGCTTGGAAAAATCATGTATCCCACCACAAAAATTTAACCATCTTATATTTTTATCTAATGAACCCTCCGAACCAGTATTTTTGCAGAGTTTCTTGTTACCTGACAATAGTGCACTGTCTATTTCAACGTGTGTATTTGATTTAGTGGACAATTTGGATTATTTTGATATCAAGGTGATTAGTGCCAGATGTATGGTTGCCGCAATTGAGCTCGTATTTTAACAGTCTCATACCGTGTTGCCCCTACTATGTGCTGCTCACACAAGCAACCTTATAATTAAAAATGCTTTGAAACATGTTGAGTTCATTAAAGTTAGTTTTAAAATACTCTTGGTTCACATTCAGAATTTAATTTAATTTAATCGCACCTCTTAGGTCGAGTTAAATCAAATTATAAAGCGCTATTGTGAGACCAGATGGAACAGTGTCTTTGATCGTTTTATAGATCTGTCGAAATACCTCCGGACTCAAGACGGATCATCCAATTCTGATTTACTTGTTCGCATTGAGACCACAATAGTAGATTTGTCTCCTTTCATTGATGTACTCAATGTTGCTCAAAAGGACGGTTGTGATTAGCTGACGTTGCACAAAGAGTTCTCCAAAGCAGTAGCAAAGACCTCTGAATCTAGTCTGGACAACTTTGTAGTGGTGGCTAAAAATTGCAGACATTTACTCTTGAATACAGTTGTTCACCTTGATATGTTCGTGAATGAGCAAAAACAGTTATCTGAATCTTCTAAAGGTAGGCTTAATAAGTTATTCAACGCTCTTAGTTCCTGAATTCCATTAATACGTTTGCAATTGCAAATTTCATGCAATTGCAATCACTCTGAAGTGATTACGTCTATTTGTGGAACATAAACTCAAGATGATACCAGTATCTGAGGCAGCTGTGGAGAGGTGTTTTAATGTCCACAAATTTATTCATTCTCCTTTCTGAGCGAGCAGGTCGAATGAAGTTGAGCGTCATATTCTTTTTATTCGATATAATCACTCTTAAATATGAAATTTTCTCTCCATCAATTATTGAATATCACAGTGAATTTGATTGTATGGCCATTTTTGTGGATGATGGCAACAAGTGAAAACGTTTTTCTTTGTACATTGATTTTGAAATATAAAAATTTACACTTAATTATTGTTTGATATGAATGTATTAATATTATTAGGAAATCTATTATTGAAAAACATGATCAAAATGGCGTAAATACTAATCAAACACATGCCAGGACTTAAATAAATTCAAAATCAAAATGACAGCATCCAAATAATTTCAAATTCTGCCGATGTACGATGAATAAAATGTAAAAGTATCTTTTACAATGTACACATATAGAATTCTATAACGTCGAATAAATTTATCAAATAATTACCATTGCATTCATTGTATTTATAAAATAACTCGAATACAAGGTATTCGAGTTGAATTTCTACTTTCTGAGCTACTTTCATACCTTAACTTAAGGTAGACGTTCTTGATATATAATAAAAAATATGATGCGTTGTTGAAATATACGTATGTATTTTCTAGAACAAAATACTTTAGATATATAAAAATTGGTTTTAAATTATTTTTTATTTTATATCTTTTATTTATATGAAGTTAAAATTCCAAAAATAGTAATCTTAATGTCTTCAGGATGTGACCGAAGTTGGTCGGGGACCCTCACAAGATATTCAGTTACATGGCCTTGGCATCCAAGAGAGGCATTGTATATTCGAAATTCATGATAATGAAGTATTTTTAACTCCGTTAGAAAATGCAAGGTATTTATTTTATTTAATTACATATTTAAACAATAACTATAAATTCATGATTTACACTACTGATGTCAAATACTTTTAATTTTTTTAAGTTAAAAAATATAGGTAAAATCAACTTTAGAGTTAAAAAAAAACTATTTGGAAATGTTTAATTAATAATATTTCTGTGTAACTCCATAACTTTTATTCCAAATATATGAAGAACTTTAACACTAGTGGTGCTCGAGAAAAACCAATAGAAAAAACTAGTAAAAAACTATTGCCTTTTGTTTATCGTATTATATGTGTTAAAAAATTCTGTGTAATAGAGCTATGTCTAAATGGTAGTTATTTAACTGAATGCATGTATTTGACACGAAATTGAAATGTAAAAATTATTATCGAATAAAAAATGGAGAAATATCATTGAGCTTTATTATTCTTGCGACTTCATTATTTTTGGATACGAAAAATGGCTTTGAAGATTAACAGAAAATCCGCACCATTGGCGGAACCGATCCGACGGAGTGCGACGCCGGAACCTCTCCATACGTGGTACACTAACGGCACGCGTTGCTTCATCAACGAGACTGTCCGGTGTTGTGAGAGCGGATCAAGAAGACCCCTCACGATTCCAAGTGGACCCACTGCCCCACATTTGGCGGTGAACGACGGAGAACAGGCGACGGGCTCTCGACATGCAGGGATCACGACCGACGGTGAAGCGGTCTCTTGTTCTTTCCCACCGTGAAACCTTCGCACAAATAAGATGTGCTGGCTATCCCTGCTCAATCCGATGGTCGTCACATCAACATTATTTTAGAATTATTAATTTAATAAATATTCACATTTCACATTAAATCTAAATTTTGTATCAAGTTATTAATAAATTATTAATGAAAAACAATTAACTAATTGAAATATAATTTTACAAATAGAAGATTATTTTCTTTAACAAGAGAGTGATTTAAATAATGCAATATTTTAATTCCATCTATTATTAATGATGGCATAAAAGATTATTTTATCATTTTTATCGTTATAATTTATTTAGCTGACTTTTCTGAGTAATGTCAGACATTTTAATATCTATTTTTTAAAAAAATATTTTCGTATTTATCTGACAAACTTTTTAATTGTAAATATATATTAGCACTTACTGCACATGAAATTCTGCCTAAATACACTCGTTTTCCAGCATCATTTGCATAATATAAAAGTTTATAAATCTATTTTGAAATTTTATAAATTATAGTGTAGAAAATTTGTGACTTATTGAGATAGAAAACATATCAACCGTTTTTTACATTCCTAAAAACTTTAAATAGATTTACTCGTAATCAGTCTTTAAGTAAGTTTTTATAGGAAGACAAGGAACCCAATTTTGCTATAACACTGCACAACAAAATGACAACTTTTGTCTGATGAGTGACTTTTATCACGAGATGTTTACTAATTTGAGGTCGCTGATTCTAAAAATATCCTCATTTGTTTTGTAACAGATCTTATTTATGACTTATAGCGTTCACTTAAAATTCGGTGTTTTATAATGTTGATTTGATGATAATTAATTTTTACTTGCAGATTTCTTAGTATAATCTGATATGGCATCGCCAAGACTAGTTTGTGTGAATAATCCGAATCATTTTTGTTTCATTTGTGCAGAATATATGTTTAAAGAATACCATGTAAACATGACAGCGTTAGTAAAAGAAGCTTACATGAATTACTTTGGTAACCCTCTAGAAAGGGTTAATTGGGTTCTGCAAAAGTTATGCAAAACGTGCGTTGAGTTTCTTCGTTTGTGGACAAATAAGAAAAGGAATAAATTTAGGTACGAAACTGCTATGATCTGGAATGAACCTGTGAACCACTACGACGACTGTTATTTTTGTTCTGTGAACATAACTTAGGGAATGACGATGTATCGTTTAACGATGAGTCGATGCATCATTAACGATGCTTGTTTCGATACATCGAAAAACCTTCATCGTTAAATGATGCATCAAACGCCTGCATCGTTAAACAAGGCATCGAAAAATAGCATTTAAATATAAAGCAGTTAAATTCAAATCTAAATTTTTATTTGCTCATTGATATTTGCTATTGTGTTACAATAATGGCAAAGAAAATTTACAAAAAAAGATAACAAGAAAATATCAAATTTTTGGAAAATTGAATCAAACTATAACTTGACTATAGTTGGAGTCAAACTATCCCGCTGCCACCATGTTAGGTTGGGAATTATCTTCCATTCTAAATCAAAACAAATTAAAAACTTGCAAAATTTATTAATCTAAAACAGTTTAAATTTGTTATTTAAACAAATTTTCTTTTTTTTATTTTCTTTTTTTTAATTCTATTTTCTATTATTTTTTTTAATTTCAATTATAATTCGAAATTTTTAAAAACCAAAATTCTTATTTCTGAAAATTAAAAAATTAACAACAACACTCTCTTACGGGTACATTATTCATTTTCTTCATCTGTCTTAAGTTCTATTTTATATAAACAAGTTTTTCAACTTTGGATGCTGACAAATTCGTTCTTCTCTCACCACATATTTCCAGCTGTGGAAAACACTCGTTCAGAGCTGGAGGAAGCTGCTGGAATCGCCCATAGTCTTTTTGCGAAGCGAGCAAGTTTCGGATAATTAAGTGCTTGATTTTTCCTGTAACGAAGTCTGTCACCATTATCGGCAATCGGTGTTGTTGTTAAATAGTTTTCTAATTCCGCCTTGATTTCCGCCATCAATGGGTCACCCCTTCCGGGTTTTCTACCACTTTTCCAAAATTTTGAACCTTCAAACTGACGGAAGACCTTCTTATGTACGCAGTTTTTGAGCTTTTTAGTGGCTGTGTGCGTGTGTTAGTGTCTTTTTGTATGTCATCAATGGAGGATTGTGATGTGTGGGGTGAGGGGGTGTTCTTAAGTTCGGCCTTGTACTGTTGAACACAGCTTCCTGCAGGGATACTTTTGTCATGTGGTACCTTTGCCCAATGCCATGTAATGTTGATCCTTGTGATACCTCACTTTAGGGTGATCAGAATGTAATCGATTTTATTTTTTTTTGTCTCTGTATGAGGTCTGTGTTTTATTTTATCTTTCTTTTGGTTTGTGTACTGAGTCTGAGTCGATATTGTTTTACGTGTATATAGTTGTACTGGTTCAGGATGTGTGGTTTGCTTGTGGTTATATTCTTTATTTTTGAACTCTCCATCTCTCAAGAAAGAAACTATGATTTTGAGACGTAAACGACGACAAATACAACTTGAAAAATCTGAAACTATTAGAACTGTCATTAATAACTTGCGGCTGAAAAAGAAAATTATTACTAAAAGAAAATATGACAATGATGCAGATATTGTTCATCAAGAATTCCTCGGCAAATGCTCTGTATTATCAAGGTCCATGGTTGTCAAGTAGAAGTAATGACATATAACTTGGCCGAAGAAGGCTCTGATCATTTGACAAATGCAATGGATAATATTTTGAAAAATAACAATATTCAGATGATGACTTCTTTTATTTACCAAAAACTTGGATTATTTTATGAATGTTCCAGTAAAAGTTGTCTGTCATTAACAAATTTGTACACAGTCAAATCATATCTATACAACGCACAACACGTGAAAGTGAAGTCGAATAATCCTACAATCAGAGAGATAAACCGTGAAAGAAAGTCTAGTGGCACTCCCAGATCATTTTTTCCATCAGGCAGTTTTACAACTAAAGCATATACTCAAAGTAGATCTTCATCGAAAAAAAACATTAGTAATAAGCAATTATCAATAAATATTAATATATCTCGAAGGTATCAGGATGCTTATACAATATGTAACCTATCTGAAATAAAGAAGTCCGACAATGTCAGTGATATTATGCAACAACATGCAATTCAATTTTGGAATATAATAATAATCTGAAAATAATCTGAAATAAATCAATAAAATAAATCAATCCAGAATTAAAAATACTTAATTACCGTGTCAAGTTATGAATTAATTACATTTTTTTGATACCAATAAAGAATATTATTTTTAACGGACTGGTTCGTTTATTTATTTATTTTTTGTTATCTTTACTGACTTTATCAATTGTTGAATCGTTTGTCTATAAATTAAACTAATCCCACTGTCAAGGACTTGTAGTGTTAGTTTAATTTAGTAATAAATTTATTTTTATGGTAAAGATAGAAATATTGGATTACTTATTGCGGAATCTAGTATTTTTATAATCCTTTGTAATGTGGATCCAACATGTTTGCATTTGCGTATTCTAAAACCTGAGCTCCACATTCGGGAAATCTGTCATTCATTTCCGAAAAGTAATGATCAACGACTTCTTTCATCATGGGATTGGGTGAATCATGTGATATTGACTGCAATTCGTCTTCCAGATCAAAGAGCGTCGGAATGACATGGACTATAGAGACCTCGTTCTCTGCACTTGCAAGGTGGGAGAGTTCTTCAAATTTTTTCAACAGTTCAATCATTGTCCTCAATTGTTTGATCTCCTCTTCATCTGGTAGTTTGTTGACTAGATTTTGCGAATCATCTTTTTGTAATTAATTGTAATTGATAAAGGTCACTGTTCCATCTGGTTGAGCAACTTTGAACTATTTTGGTAATTGTGATATCTGGATTTTTCGATGCTTCGGCAATAAGTGAATCCTTTGACTTCTGAGAATGATTGAAGAGGCTAACCAGCCCTGTCATCTTATCACTTAAATCTCTCCACAACTTACATTTCGATGCAGCACTTTGCACTATCAAATTTATCTTATGATCAACACACCAGAACACATCATTTATAACACAATCCTTTCCGGCTTTCTTCATGTTTGCTCCACCATCGCATGTTATAGTTGTGCGCACATTTGATCCCAAGTTTAGGTCTTTAGTGATGCTATCCAATCTTTTTGCGATTTCTTCCGATGAATGTTTGCTAGCAAAGTGTTGTAAGGTGACTAAAAAACGCTTCATTTGAAAATCAGAATCAATGTAGTGTACAGTCATAGAATGTATGCTGCGTTGGTGGTCTTGCTGGTCCACAGATCAGACATGAATGATATTCCATCTAGATGAGGTTTGTCTTCATTTAATTTGTTATCAACTGCTGCCTTCATTGCATTGTATAAAATCGGAATTTTAGTACGAGAAATGGTCCTTGAAGAAATTGCTTTATACTGCCTAACCTTAACCCTATAAAAAATTAATATAAATATTTATAATAATTAAAAACCAATAAATAGATTTAATAACAAAATAAATAATAATTTAATAAACGTTAAATTTATTGTGGAAACTAATAAATAAACTACTAAATTAGTATGTAATGTTTATATATTAATTGAAATTATATTAATTATTATTAATTTATTAATTTTAAAATAAAATATCTTTCTTTTAAAAATAAAAAAATAATATAAATATTTATAATAATTAGGACTTTAGGACCAAATGAAAATATAACTTTGCTTAAAAAAGGAATAAATGAAAACTACTGAAACTAGAATTTTACTCGAAAGTTCTTCGAAAATATTTGTTTAACAAACTTTAACAAATTATATTGTTGTAGTAATTATATTGTAATTATATGTGAATAAAGGCGTGATTTCATTATATGTTAGATAAAAATGTATGTAGTCTTTCGATGCATCGTTTAACGATGAAGGTTTTTCGATGTATTGTTAACAATGCATCGACCATATTTAACGATGTATGATACGATGTGTCGCTCCCTAACATAACTGACATAAACCGAAAAAATCGAGCCAATCGAGAATATCCTTGCTTATAGACTACGGTCAGCTTATAGACGTGTTTTGAGCTTTAGAGTACTACCTCAATCTCAAGTTGATGCACCACAGGCGGAGCCTATGTATTTTGAGGCGGATCCTATGCATTTGTGGCGGAAAAGGACTAGTGATATTTTTTTGATTGTGGCTTGAATATGCCAAAACCTTATAGCCTAGACGATTTTAATCGACCTTATCAGAGATCTGGGACTGTCAAAGATTTTTTTTCAGAAATTTTAGCGTCTGAGCTAAAAAAAAGAAACTTAGCAACAAAAGAAACTAAAATTTCTTATTACCGTACAAAAGAACACAATCTTCTCAATTATTTTGCTGAAGAAGATGATTTCGTGTTTTGTAAAGATATACTTGGTTTGATAGCTGCAAGGGGATTACAAAAATATGTTTCTAGTTAGTGGCGTTTATTCATAGATTTATCAAAACGGAGTCTAAATGTGTTCTCTTACACAATGAAAATAAATTAGGGTCCTTCCCTATTGCATATATTACAAAAGTAATAGAAGAATATGCAACTGTTGCTCTTGTTTTGGACACAATTGGTTCATATGTGTTGAGTTAAAAATATTAAACTTTCTTTTAGGCCAACAAGGTTTAATGGGATATTGTAGTCAGAAATGTACCAAAATATTGAGAAATGCATTCAATTAATGAAAGTATTATTCAATTTAGGTAAAAAGAAAGAACGAAAAATCCGTTGTATGTGTTCAAACACAAAAAAACATTATTTATTGTAATAATTGCATTAAAAATATTTTCGTAGTGCAAAAAATAAATATAAAAATCATTTTATTATATTTATTTTTCTGGGAGTTTAAAAACTTAAATTTAACATAGAATTTGTAATTTCAACTTTTGTTAAGATACTTAGTTTTTAAAGAGTGCCCTGAAGACGAGGTCGGTCAAGCATTGAGCCTCGTCAAATAAATTCATTTTGACTCTACCATAAATATTATTTTTTAGTATAATAATATTTTTTATAAAATGTAGTTCTCAGTCGTTTGATGTATACATTGAATTTAAATATTGAGAGTATTTTCTGGACGATTTAAAGATTAATAAATATGTTTAGATATTCTGTATAGAAGTTAGTTAATATCAGATCAGAGCTTCAGAATGTTAAGCCGATTGAATTTATCATTGTTATTATAAAAATATATCAATATTTCGTACAGTGGCGGATTGAGATTTTGGTGCGTGGGGGGGCGAGAAAACTTTCAGGGGGCGCAAAAAATGATAAAGGTAGGACTAGCCCTACTAATTTAAATATTGAGTAAATACTATAATATACACGATTTGTACACTTCCCGCTATCTTGTTCCAGCGGTAGGCAGCTCCAAAAAATAAATAACTATTAAAAATAATGAAGTTTTGTTGACCCGTCATTATTACCGACTTTTAATAATATTTCGGTTTACTCCGGCCATTATATTTAATATTAATGAATGGCTGTAGTGTAGAGTGGTAACTAGAGTGTATTAACTCCCGTTGGACTTTATAAACAGACAAAACTTGTACAAGCAGCAAGTGGAAAGTGAAATCTTAAGTCTCGGTAGTATTCTCCACTGCCAAAAAATATTATGCCTCCTAGCCTACTGCATCATCTATGTCTAACAACACGACATGGTAATATTACAAATAGCAAAGCATCAGCAGCATTATGTTGCAGTGTACACGTTAATAATACATACAAAATCAATCCATTTAGTTCTTCTGCATCACAGACCTTGTGTCAGTGTTAAGGATTCAACTTAATCATAATGCAGCTAATTCTTGTACACAAAACTACACTTATAAAAGTCATCTTGTGGGCGCGATTTAGAATCAGGAGCGTGGGGGGGCGGTCTGCCCCCCCCTTCAGTTTTATAGCTAAATCCGCCACTGATTTTGTAGGAATATTGGGATCAAATTAATGCTTCAACTAATTTCTATTTATGCCAAGACTTATATTTAACTCCTTAACTGTGAAGACACAAATTCGTAAATAATACAATAAAAACTTATTAGGCTAAGACAAGAAAAATTTGAATAACTTTTCTTTCCAAGTAAAGAAGTAATATCTTATTTTTCAAATATTAATTGATGAGAGATTATTATGAAAAAAGACCTGAGATTACAAGTGATCACATAAAGTATCGTCAACTTTTAGACAAGTTTAATTTGTAAAATTAAAAGATTCTAAATAGTTTTGGAATTATAAATTTAATACTAAAGAGAAAAACATTATTACATTTCTATTAAAATTTAGTATCAGAGTCTTTTTCATGGATACAGGTAAATTTCATTAACCATTTAGTTTCGGGGTTTGAAGATTTTTAGTAGCACATTAATAAATTGTAAAGATATATATTTTTCAGTAAAAAATAATTAAAACAATAAAAAATTGGTTGTATGCAATTATTTTTGTAAAAAGTAATAATAATCTTAAAGAATTTTTCAATACTGTATTTAAATGGATAAAATTATAGTGGAAATGCAATAATTAAATAGTATAAATGGTGTTAAAAATAACAAAATAGAAAAATTTATTTAATCATTTTAATACCATGCTTGAATGGAAAAGATTTTCAATTACATAAAATATAATTATTCAAACATTAAATAACAAGTAAAGAAAAACATCAAAAAAATGAACATCAATGACAAAAGAATATATATGTGGTTTTTCGGCCAATTTCAGAAATTTATTAAAAGATTTTATATTGTATAAGCTATTATTAAAAATAAAAAAGTTCAACAAATCATTTATTCCAGGATTAAACTTTTGGATATGCCCCAACATATTACGGAAAAAAGAACCACAGTGATCAGGAGTTATTTCATCAAACGTCCCACTTATCAACCCTCTCAACTGGTTTTCATTTCTAGCATTTCCTCGTATCAGCAAATTTTTTTAAACAGAAAACACATTTTCAATTGGATTTAAAAAGGTAGAATAGGGAGGGAGATACTCAATATTATAAGCAGTAATTTCTCTGTCTTCAAGCAACCCCCTGTAGTGATGAATTATGGCATTATCCATGATAAAAATTGGATTAGTAATTCCAGATTGCTTGCAAGCTTCTTTGATTGCCTTCAATATAACCTTAAAATCTTCTCCTGTCCTTTCATGAATTTTATGGTAAATCATACTATGAGGAGGTAATTAATTTTTGGTGCGCTGATCAAAATTTAAATAGTTTGAAAAAAGACTATTTTGATTTAAAATCAAATTGAAAATTTTAAAAATTAATTTGAATTTAAAAAAACATTCTTAATTAAAAACATTCTTTATTAAAAATTTTATTAATATTTGTAAAAATATGTTTTCTAAGTTTGAATTAATTTAATGATATGATTAAAAGATTAAACATTTAAAAAATACAAGATTAAATATTAAATATAACGTATTTTCAAAATTTCTAAAATAATAAAATATTAAAAATGGTTTTTTTAAAAAAACAACGCAAAATTCAAAAAACAGCATACAAGATTTCAGTTGAAAAACAAAATTATAAAAACAGAATAAAAGGTTAAAATAAAAAAAACATATTTAAACATTAAATATTTTCTTAAAAAATTTTTAATATATGTAAAATCATTTTGATAAATATTTTTGTTTAAAAATTTAAAAAATTTGAATTATTATTAAAATTATAAATATATGAAAAAATATGTGAAAATAGAGGTCAGCGGATTAATTATTAATTAGGAAAATTGTTGGAAAATTTGTTTGAAAGTTGTTTTATAATAAAGATATAATTTGAGTTAAATGAATTCCGATATTGACGTCACAAATACTTATCATACATACCATACGTGTTCATTGCAGCAACAACTGAAATATTTCTACTTCTAGCCGCCGGAACAGAAATGCAAGCAGATTCACTACTACTTCTACCTCTTTTTAGCTTAGTAACAACAAAAAATCCAACTTCGTCGAGAAAAATTAGATTCCTATCATCATTTCGATCTTTAATAATCTGAATTTCGAAGCATAGTTCACTCTGAGCTCGATTGTCGTCAGAGAATTTCTTCGCTCCGGAACTAAAGTGGTCCTCTTTAGGGTGTAGTGGAATTCTTTTAGCGCCATATCAATAGTGCTTATTGACACATTGACTTAGAAAGTTTCCAAAGCCCAGGTATCAAGTTCTCCTAGAATAAGAGTACACTCTTGATCTACTCGAGTTAATAATTGCTCTTTGACCTCAGTGCTGAGTAAGGAACGCTTATCACCACCGCGCCTAAGAGGCTTGACCAATCTCTGTTTAAGATATCGTTGAACGATACTATAAACAGTTTTATAGCTCTTCTGGTACATATTTTAAATTTCTTTAACAGAATACCCTTCGAGCGTTTTAGTCACTATACGCTCTCGATCATCATTAGAAACTTGAGGTTTCCTTTGTACGGCCAGGATGGGGATTTCTCCAGATCGACTTTCTGCGCGCCCTGCTTCTTCTAATGTTTATGAACCATTGTCATCAACATTGGTGTCACTGTTCCAATGAATAAAGTTTTCGAAGCTCATAAGATTAAAAAATTAAAATTATTAAAAGTATTTTTCTATTTTTTTAATAAATTTATTAATTCTAAAATTGATTGCAAAAATTCTGAAATTGATCGAAAAACCCTGTCATAAAGCAATAATGTAATAATTCTTTTGAATCAACCTTCATAGATTTGCGTTACCTCTTAAGACCAATAACTAGACCCAAAAGTATAAATTCGATATAATGGATCAGTTCAACAGATATGTACCATGAACAAGATCAAACGACACACCAAGAATTATTTTGAAATATTACATATTGAAATTTGGTGCATTAAGAATAATTAATATTGATCAAGGAATAATTTCAATTTAAAATTTGATAAAACAATGGAAGAAAAGTTGTCAATACCTTACCATTAATATACTTAAAGAAGGATAAGTCATTTTAGGATTATTTAGAGACGATGGTTGCGAGAGATAAACATTGCAACCACTTTACCGAAATCAATAAAAATGAGTTCAATAACAATTGAATTTAATTTTAGAATTAAAATAACTTATAATGATACGAATAAAACAAACAAAATATTTGAAAAAATAAAAAATCAAAATTTAGTTACTTATCTAAACGACAACTAAGGAACCAGACGTTTTGAAATAAAGTTTTAGTTTAAAAAATAGGTCATGTTAAAGGTGATGAAAACTTTGAAGGACCTTTTCGAGTAGTTAAGGTGATTCATGATTACAGTTATGAATTTGAAAATAATATTAATCAAAGAATAATTAAAAAATAAAGCTGTTTAACCAAGAAGATTTTTAGAAGAATGTTATCGATGATCAAATTTATTATTATTTAAATATGTATTAATTTACTTACAATTGTTTCTTAATTAAAGTTCGAAATTTATATTTATTGTTTTAATTGCTAAAATAAATTTTCAAAAATATATTAACTAAAATTATTTTAATCACTATTATTATTACGCAAAATATCTAACTATCCTAATTTAATAAAATAATATTATTTTTCTATTTTTGAAGTTTTAATTAAATATTGTAGCATATATATAAATTTCGATTTTATCAGTAAGAAAATATCTGAATATCAAATTTAAAATTTCTTTGGTAGATTTCTCTTACGCAATTTTTAAGGTAGATCATTAAAAATACTGATAAGGCCAAAATTTAAATTTAAATAAATCGATTAAAATAGGTTAAATCATCGGTACTCAAACTTTTTGAGTCCTGGGACGATATTAATGGACTCCTGGCACAGACTGATTTCTCTGCCCAAATTATAATAGTATAACCACATGCATAAAGTGTAAATTTCTTTAAACTTTGATAGGTTTATAAAATAAATAAAATTCTATCCCAGGACTGTTAACAACCATTGTTGTTGTTTGAAGGCAAAAGATCTGCACTAAAATATATTTAAATAAAATAAATCACAAACACACATAGATCAGTTATATACCGCATAAATGGAGAGTCAAAGGTTAACTCTGCTCTCGACCCCGTAATAGTTATATAATACAAATTTAGAATTATTCTAAATTTGTTGATCGCGTAATATTTTATTTAATTAATTTAAATTTAATTCTATAATAACTCAGAGTTGTTTTGCAAGCTGCGTCAACAAAGACGTCATTATAGAATATTTCGTAATAGATAAATTAAACGACAGTAAGTGGCGAGTCCAAACATCCGATCGATAAAATGGATTTTAGCGAAGAAATTCTTTTATTTGTATACAATTTTCATCTTTCTGTGGAGTACAGTTGGAGAACCACTGGTTTAAATGATTTAGTCTTGAACGAAAAAAAATAAAATTAAATTAAACGTTTTGATGACTTTGTTGGCCATTTCGCAGCATTAGTCTATAATATTTTTTCAACTTTTATTGAAATGAAATTATTTTAATTTTTTATTAATTGTATTGTTAATATTTGATATTCAAGTTTTTCTCGGAATAAAATGCACAATGTTTATTTAAGTTATCTTGTTCAGTATCAAATAAATAAATATTGTAATCATAGAGCTAATAACAATATTAAATGGTTGAAATAAATATGTCTTTTCGCTTATTATAGTATTTTGTATAACAAAATGTGAATTTTGTTTTCAAAAGAACTCACTAAAACATTGGTTTTATTGGAACGTACATGAAAAAATATCCAATTATATTAATAAATATTATGAAAATATATTTTTTATTTTTTGATATTGAAAATATAATCATATATTTAACAAAAAATAGAATACTGCGTATGAAAGGATAGTTTATAATCCTACAAAAATAAGCTCAAGGACCTTAGCAATCGGATTAATACATTTTGTATAAGTTGAATTTCGATTCCTTGTATCTAGAAAGTAATAAACAAAACAAAGTAGTTGACATGAAATGTTGGTTTGTATTATTAGGTTGTTCGATATGAAACGGGTCAAACTTTACACCTTACATTTCAATCGCGTATAACTTAACTTTGAACTATCGTATGAAAATAAATAAGGTATTTCTTGACAGATATATTA
>MQRK01254417.1:106947-117041 GCA_001938485.1 Girardia tigrina
GTGTTTTATACTAAAGGGTTAAATGTGTTACCATTGAAATGGCAACAGTGTGTTGACAACATGGGGGGATATTTTGATTAAAAATAAAATGTTATTATTTAAAAAAATCGATTTACATTATACTTTAATTTTGACCCGTTTCATATCGAACAACCTAATAATTCACAATTAAATCTTCCTTTCCTAAGTTATTTCAATAGTGGAATTTGTGTATATCCATAAAAAAGTTGTATATTGAAAATGTTTTTCAATCTTTTGTAATGTTTTTTTTCAGTTAAGACATTTATTTTAGCCAAAATTCATCGTGAAAAATAATTTTCAAAATTTATTTTTCAGTTTTTCAACAATTTCATACATAAAATCATAATTCAAAAAAAATGAAAGGAAATTATTACAGTAAACAAAACTTTACAAAAAGTTACTTCGCATATTTAGTGGTTGTTCTCAATTAAAAAGTTGGAGACATTTGTTGATCTGTCTCTAAGAAGGGATTAAAAATGGATTAATTGCGATGAACATTAACTCTAAGATCACTTAGAAGATAAACCTACAATTTAATTTATGATTTATTTTTCGAAAAATATAAATAGCGCAATAATTAGAAATAAAAATTTCGAAAATAATAATTGATTTAAAAAGTGAGTAGCTTTGAAATTTTCAAGATCACTATTATTTTTACACAAGTAGAGTTGGATGAAATTCGTGCGATTGATCCAAGTTGTGAAGGTCTGAACCACTGTATTCTCTGATGAGCATATTGATCTTTCGATCGATAAAACAATAAAAACTGTCGAAAATTTGCTAAATTATTCAAACTGGTTATTGTTAAACTATTTCTATTCAAAAATATTTTCTTTATTATTCTAAAACGTCCTCTCAAACAATGTAAATAATCGAATATGTTCGTATTTTTTACTTTTTTTGCTTTAAATTTATTACAAATTTTAATTTAAGAATGTTTTTCAATTACTTTTTTAAATAAAATGTTCTGTAACAATATTTATTTTTATTTTTAGTTTGTTTTTGAAAAAAACATTAACTTATAGAAAATAATAAAAATAAAAATATATTAAATTGATTTAATCATTTTATATATCATATTAGCCATGTGTTATACATAATTTGCATATCTTATAAATTAAATAATTTTACACAAAAGTTATAAAATAAGTAATTTTAATTTGTATATTTTCAATAATAAAAAGGAAAAAAGATTTTTGAATGATAATGAGGAAAAAAAAGTGACTATTTTTAACAAAGTGAGCCCATACCTTTCTGAGTTTGAGAGGCCCTCAATCCGATTTGATTGAGACTCTTTAATTTATATATCGTAAAACATAAAGTTGATACGATGGTATTGTTCAATCAGATTAAATATGATTCTAAATGAATCAACAAACAGTATTATTTAATCAAGAAATATTATTTTGCAACAAGGAAAGAACAAAAATATTACAACAATACAAACAATAATCAAAACAACTACTAAACAATTTTTTGTACCGTAGCCGTTGGGCCGTGGGTGCATTCAATTATGCACAAACATTACAATTAGAAATCTGATATTTACTTTTAAATAACACAATAATAAATTGTCTCAAATTTTTGAAAATTCGTTGATAATTTTTTACTTCTGTTATTAATACCGAATGTTGTGACAGTCTCGTCAAATAAGCACTCAAAACAGATAAACATGTGTAGTTCAGAAAATATAAAAGAAATATAATTGAATCTTTTAATTCAAGTTGAAAAAAAGTTTTCATTCATTCAAAAACGCCTCTGGCAGATTCTTTCAGACCTTCGCAACAGAATTCTGCATGGAATTGACACTTGTGTGACGAGTACAGCATGCTTCACTATCTACACACGTCCATATGGAGTAATCCAGAGGATTCATATCTGTTGAAGATGGTGGCTACTTGTCTTTGGTTGTAAAAAGTACGGCAATGTCCTCCAAGAACTTTTTTACTGCCTTAGTGGTATGGAATGATGTAATGTCTTGATAAAAAAGAAAAATTCCCCCGGGGTACTCCTTCTTCAGTCACGGAGCTTGCTGGTAAAATGTTGCATTTAGTCTATAACAAGTAGGGAAGAATACTGAGGGTTGACTTTTACATTTGCTACCACCACTCCCAGTATCATTATGCTGACAGGATACTTTATTCTGCTAATTGTTTCTGTGTCACTGAATTTATCACCCCCTAAATGAATGACGCAGGTTTTCGTCTTCAAAGACGTAAACAATTCCAGCTGGATGAGACATCATGTCATTCAAAAGGGCATGATACAATTTAAAACAATTCTGCTTCATCGCATTGAATAGCAAAGGTCTCTCGATCATCACAAGACTCTTGCCACCAAATTCCTTGACTGCACGACTGATTTGTGACTTGTAAATACCTAACTTTGAAGCATGAACGTTTAGGAAGCATGAAAGCTAGGATGTTTATTTTTGATTTTTAACCACTGCTAGGTTTCTATTGCAGACTTTCGTTTGCAGCCAATTGTTTGCGGACATGATCTACTATTCGTACAGAGCAACCAAGTTGCTCTGCAGCTTCATCGTCAAGGTGACCCGTGCAAAGCAATGTGGCAATCTTAGCACGCTTTACTGCATTGTGTTTACAAACAGTTTTCTAAATATCAAAGATTTGTTTATAAAGCATGTCAATACTTAAAATTTCTAAATTAAATATAAATAAATTATTACATAGCATCTTAAGTTCCTTAAATCTAGAGTCAAAGTTCGTTGACAAGACTTTCACAATACCCGGTATGTCATTCTCTACATTAAAAAAGATCAAAGCGGCAATATTTTCATAATTTAAAATTATGTAAATTTATTATACATATGAGTACCAATAATATATCACAGAAAGTATCAAAATATCGACCCGTATTATCGAGATTGAATGTGCAACTAAGATTAATTTAATAAAATAAATTAAATTTAAAAGGAAATATTTAATTATTATAATATAATTAATTTAATATACTTAATAATAAATATTAGTTGAAATTTATATTTTTATGAGGATATTGTAATAGCCTGATACTTCACTTAAACGAACAGACGGTGTCCGAGGTCTTTCATGTGGTTTCTTTTCTCCTTTTATATTTTTTATGTCTGTATGCGATTCATATGGTTTCTGTGTCGTGTCATGTGTAGTTGTCTGAGGTTAATTTTTGTGATGCATTTTTTTGTGTTGTTATATTTTTATTCATATGTTTTTACCTTTTAATTTTTTTTAAATGAGTTTCTTTTTTTTATTTTGAGTCATAAAAATGAGTTCTTATTTTTATTTTATCAACGGGAATTATATTTCTATGAGATTTTAGTGCGACTATTTTTGGGTTTCGATTCAATCTTTGCCGACTGTCGATTCATATGATCGTTTAGAAATTGTCAAATTATTGCAATTAGTTTTGCGTATTCAAATTGGAATCAGATAAAAAAAGAATTAAATTAATGATATTATCCTTAATTATAACTACAATATTATTTCTATGTAATATTGTAGTTAGGATTTTATAATTTTGAATATGAATTCAAATTATAAAAATCGATCACAAATTCTTAATAATAATATTCCGACTATAACATATCCGCTTTAATAGTCGTTGTCTTTATCAAATCCTGATTGAACAATTATTCCACTGCTTATCAAACAACAATATTTACCGACGAAACAGACTATTATTCTTCGATTTGAACTCTGTATTTATTATTATACTGTTTTGGGTTAAATCTATTTATTTGTTGATTTAGTTTTATTATTTTTAATAGCTAAACAGGTTCACCTTACCACGTTTTAGCACGGTTAGTCTGTTTAGAATTTCATTTTTTGTACAAAAGCAAAACGTTACGTTCTTGTTAGAAATAGTAATTTCGATTTACCTGCAATTATAATTAGGAGAACGAAATTATTATTTTTACAGATATACAGGGTGTCCCAAAAATATGTATACACATTAAAAATTTAATTTTATTGAATTTTATTGAATTTTATCGCGTTGTCAGAAGTGTCTGGATCAAGATGGACGTCAGTTTGAGAACAAACTGTGACCAATATAAATAAATATTACTCGTACTTATTTTTACTTTTTTAATCAATAAAATTAAATTTTTAATGTGTATACATATTTTTGGGACACCCTGTATTTAGAATTATGATATATTTAGATATATTTAAAATTTTTATGAGGATATAAATAATCCAATATTAGTTTGATGCAATATTGTGACACATGTAACAAAGATTATGTTTAGTAATCCTATTAAAAACTCATTGATTGTATTGTTATAGATATCCGGTAAGTTGGCTGTCGAATTATCCGTGGTGAAGGGCGAGTTGCCCGACCTGGCGACCCGAGAATCGTCCGCCATGACAAGCTCCATATACAGTCAATCCCAGAACCAGTTATCAATGACATCCTCTGTTATATCTGGCCCAAACTATACTTACGATAACTCAGATGATGCGAGTGGACCGTCAAGGTATACTTTAAATAATATTGCTCACTACATATTATTGTAAGAATTCTTTGTAAATTTATAATTTTATGGTTGCAAATTTATTTCAATATTTGTTTGGTAAACATTGTGTTCCCATTAACAACCATGTCTGGAATATTTATCGCATTTTCCATACATTCTCTAGATAAAATAACAAAACTCAATGTATTTTATTACATTTTTGAAAGATTACATTTTGTTGAAGTTTTATTTTTTCCAATTTCAACGTAATAAAATATAAAATGTCAATCTAAACCTACAGTTAATGTAAAACTAGTTTTAGGAAAATCTTGTAAAAAAAATTTTAAAACAGTTAAAAATACTTTTTTATTATTTTTATTGGTAAATTTGTGAAATCAGATAAACCTATTTTTATAGAATTTTTATGTTCCTAAAGGCGAGATTGACGGCAACAAAAAGAACTGAAGGATGTAATGTATGCTTCATATTTTCATAAACTAGAAAAAGCCCATTAAAATTATTCAATAATAAATATAATACCAACAGAGAATGATTTTTATACACAAGAAATATATTTTATTTTTAAGATAAAATCAGAGGATAGATTGACTTTAAACAACCGGATGAAAAATATAAATAACAATTTATCTTCAATGAAGATTTTTCATATTTTCTATAATTATTTTTTAGAAAAACATTTTATAGTTTTAGGCTATTTCAATTTTTTACAAAATTACAGCTGTTTATTAGACTCATTAAAAGGGAACATGAACCATCGGATAAATAACTCTAATAGAACTGCTTTGTAATATTATAAATAAAAGATTAAAAAGGATTACAGTTTTTGTAGAAACAATCAAAGCTTCAAGCATAATTTATCATAGCATTGATGTGCCCAAGAACTGTAGGGGATTGTAATGTAACAACAAATAAATATAATCTGGTTTCAGTTTTTTCATTCTTGTTCAAAAATTTCTTTTTATTTATAAAAATATGCAATAAAATTAATTTTCTGAAATTAAAATGTTTTTGTTGCGATTTTCTTAAATCTAGCTCGTTGTTTATCTTATCGTTTTTATTTTATAATGTTTAATATTCTATTATGGTGATAAAAAACATTTTCATTAAAATGTTATTTTTTATCGCTTGTTTATGATTTTAACATGAAGATGGAGAATATAATAATAATACTGAATGTTGGTTGCAACAGAGCGTGCGCTGCTTGGCAGCGGAGCCCCGGTGCCGGTGATATGGTGTCTCTGTGTCGTTGGGTAGGGGAGCATAATCCAATCTCATCTAAACGATCATCATTATTTACTTGTTCAGTTGAACTAGTGGAAGAAGGATTGAGGATAGTTTTCCATTTCACAGACTCTGGATAATTTATTGTTTGGTTCATTTTAAATTTAATATTCTCAAATCGTAATTATTTGTGAGAGGAATATTTTGAATTTGGATCAAACACTGACAATGTTATCATTTGGAAATTAAATAATATTTTATTTTCTTCAATAATAAATATAAGAATATCCAAAAAATTGTTTATAATCCCTAAAACAGTTCTATTGTTTTCAGGTCCACGAGTGGGTACAGTCTCGGAAGTAGTGTAACCGTGAAGGTTCGAGTTATTCAGGCCACATATTTGCCTGAGCATTTATCCCATTTCGTGTTCTGTCAGTATCATTTCTGTGGAGAAGAAGACGCGACCGTGGTTCCCCCAGCCCTACAACCAGATTATGTTCAAAGAAATACAGATAAAACAACATTTAAATTTAACCATTCAACTGAATTCCACGTTTTATTAACTGATGAATTATTGGAACACTTCGCTGAAAATGCTTTATCCATTGAGGTAGAATTTTCGATAAACATCTTTTTATTACATTCACCGATATACATTTTTGAATAGGTTTACGGAAACAGAAATCCAGGATTTGCAGCTGTTCAAGAATGTGAGCGTAGTGTAAATAATGCATGGAAGGCCAACAATAAACCGGAATCATTATTGAAATCAAGTGAGACTGTCATTGATGACGAGGATAAACAAAATGAGGCTAGAAGTATTGGGCGGAAATTTGGTGACAGGTGGATAGAATTGTATAGGAGGCTGGAATTCTGGGTGTGTATCGAAGAACTAAATGAGAATGGACAATATCAAAAAGTTGATTTAAAGCCATCGTCTAACTCCTATTTCAGTGACATTGCAACTGGTGGCCAATTCCAACTGAAACATGGACAAACTAGACGTGTACGAGTATTTGTTAGAACAAATAAACTTTCCAGAGGCTGTCGTGGCAGTCTTCCATTAATATGCGACAAAATCCAAGAAGTAAAATAAATTTACAGTTTTGTAATTATTTCATGTATAATTAGGTGTCCATTGGAGATATATTTGTAATTAGAAAAGGTTTTAATAAGTCTCCTGATTCGTATCAAGAAGAAGATTTAAATCGTCTACGAGATGCCTGGTCTGTAGCGGTTTGCAAGCGACAAGAATATTTAAATGAACAATTACAAAAGGTTTATTATTTATTCTTTAAACATATTTGTATAAATATTTCACTAAAGTTAGTCAACATTGAAAATAAAACCTCGACAGAAGATGAACGTGAAAAATCACTTATGAATCAATGGATGCGTCTTACAGAAGAGCGTAATGCAGTTTTGGTTCCGGCTCCGGGATCAGGTATTCCAGGTGCCCCTGCCACATGGAGTCCTGTTGATGGAATGGAAAAACATTGCCCACTTATCTTTCTCAATATTAAAAGTATAATCAAATAAGGAAATATTAACATAATTTGGTTTTCAATAACAAATAGATGACGAAATCAGTACTGCTGGTGCAGCTGCTCTGAGCGATCCAGGCCCTATATCATGTGGGATTGATAATCACGGAAATATCAGTGTAATAGCTGGAGGAAATTGCTTTCTGTACGGAAGCAGTGACGAATCTGATTTTATAAATCTACCACTTATCAAAAGATATGAAACATTATGTGGTGCCGTGGCTCAATGGGATTCTTCGTTACATGACAGCATACTTTTGAATTCTGTCACACCAGCGGGGGATCGAATCTACGTTACGGTGCGCGCTGTAGTCAGACTAACTCATCCTGATCTTGTTGATCTGGTTCTCCGCAAGCGGATATGTATCAATATATACAGAAATCAGACATTCGCAAGTTTCTTGAAGAAGAAATGGACCCGTTATGTAACTGATGATGAGTCTGTAAGCCAATTTAATTATAAGTATAATTTAATTTACTAAGATCAAATTCAATGATTTTTTGGTTTTCAATTTTTCAGGAAACACGATTGAGATATAATTAGATTTATTTTAATACTGTTTCATTCCACCTAAATATTTATATCAATAAAAAATATTTCTTACGAAAATTATCAATTGTAAAATGATTCATTTTGGTTTATTACTTTATTTTTTCGAGTTTTAAAAATTATAAAATGGTCGTCATCCATTCGGAAAGGGTTAATGTTTTTTTCTATTAAAATTGAAAAAGTCGGTCTTTAATACATATTTATAATTATTTTGTTTCACTTATGTAAAAGTGAGGAGATTTTTTTATCAATAACATTTCGAAAATACGGTAATCAATAGTTTCTAGAGCAAAGATTCGAAGAGAAGCAGAAGGAAAAACGAATTTAAACGAAATAATAAAATTAAATAAAATTAAATAAAATTAAACGAAAAAATAATTTAATATACGAAGATATTTGGAAAATTTCCAGAAAGGAGTGGCAAATTGAGCGAATTTATTTTTGAAATGTTTTATTTTTTTAGATAATCTTGTGTAAGTTTAATGCGTATTATCCAACGATATTCCAAAGCCATTTTACCATCATGTAAGAGAGATTCTTCAAGTCTTTCTAAATAGTCGTCGATCACTTCTGTTACTTCTCCTCTAGAAAATGTTTTTCTCATAGAAACTTTTAATAATAAATTTAAATCAAAATGATCCAAATCAGGTAAATTAGATTGATATTAGCCACAGGTCGTACTTTGGACTTTTCAATTTTCCCATTGTTTTGATGGGAAAGAGTCTTCTTACGCAAGCCAGGTCTTCTTTGGTGATTTTTTCTATCTTCTTGATTTAGAAATACAACTAAATATTTATCGTTTACTGTTTATCCTCTGGGAAGATAGACAATTGGTGAATATTTTCTGACCATTTGAAAAGACTGACACTAACTTTTCTAGCTGATTTCACGGACATTGCTTTCTTTGGTTGTAAAGAACCGCTAATTAGTTTCATTACTGATTGATCTCTTGGGTGTCATAGTGAAATTTTATTTTTTGTGACAAATTGTCTGATAAAACAAGTGTAATGTGTGTTTAGACTTGTCAGATTCTCTTTTTTTCTGAAATGCGCAAAAACCATCTTGTCAAGAGCTTTTTATCCCTAAATAAACAGTTAAGATATGAAATGTTCTTTCATCTGATATGCTTATATTCTTATCAATTTTGCAGACCTTAAATTTATAATTTATATTTTCGACGGGTTTAGATTTGAAAGAGCTACAACATTATTCATAATAGACATTGAGTTAATTGATTTGACAAAAATATTTAAATAACGTCACGAAAAATACTGTAGAATCAATTTATTTAAAATCAAATAATACCAATCACTAATGCTTATGTTGAGGAAGAAGAAGAATACAGTTAATTATACTTAAAATATCCGTATTCTAAAAAAATTTTAAGGTTTTAAGTGATGCGTAGAAGGAGTTGCAGTAGGTGTTAGAATTAGAATGGCATTTTATAATATTAAAATTTGTAACTACTCAAATAAATCTAAGACACAATTTTGTATGAAAGCAAATTTAGTTTACCAATGCACATTCGAAATAGTTGTCTCCGAAACCAACGTTCGAAAGTCTGAAAAAACTTACCCTTGTAGTTTCTTAGGTATGGTTAGAGGATTTTTTGTTTTTATTTGCACCAAAATTTTATTATTTGAAATAAATTACAAAATCCATGTTAAAAATGATTTAGAAAATTATAATAGTTAACTTAAACTGGACTGATAATGTTTTAAGGTCGGAAAATGCATTCGAATAAAAATCTTAAAACTAATTCAATGTTAATGAAAGTTATTAATTTACTTATGTCAATTTAAATTGAATTACACCAGAATTATAATTAATACAAACATTTTGTCACTTTTATAAGTCAAAATTGAAGGAAACTCTGTCTTATTATTTAACTTTGATAAGATCATTTAACCTTTTTATATGAAGCATGAAAGGATAAAAAAAGATAAATTTTATTTTCTTCTTAATTATACATTACTAACAAAAAATAGCTAAGGTATTGAGAAAGAATGAAGAAATGAACTGCAACATGCAACTGTTATGCGGGGCTAAAGATATGGTAAATGAAGAATAAATAACATAGATTTATCTATAATTGGAATACTGCATTCTTTTTCAATATTCTTCCTTTTAAGTGGTAATGCAAGTCATCCTTTCAAATGTCTTTGTGGTGATGTCATTTCTCACCACATTCAGTAATATTGAACTCCAATGATGTCAAATCTTATGACATAACTAGAGTTCAAATTCCGGTGATTTCATATGTCATGACATCACCGGAATG
>MQRK01254418.1:0-16520 GCA_001938485.1 Girardia tigrina
ACATGTGAAGAGAAATTAAGATCCGCATTTTCAAAGGAAAAATCTATCCTGGATCTAATGAAGGAACTGGTAGAAATGAGAATTGGATCTAGCGACCCAACAATAATATTTAGAAAGGCAGATGAAATCATTGAAAAGTTAATTGAGAAAAAGTTGGGTAAAAAGGAACTATCAAATTTAGTTTACGCTAATCTGATAGATGACGAGAACGTACAGAAAGAAATAGCTGTTAGAGGTGTCAAGAAATCTGAAGAGATTGAAGATATTCAAACGCATTCAATGTTAATATCGAGAACATTTGTAATTCTTGCAAGATTTTCAGAAATATTAACTCTATTTTTATATACTTGCCTTATAAATCATAACAATTGGCCAGGTCCATGACTAAAATCAACTTGAACATTTTCTCCAAGATTCATTATAACTTTACCTGTGGAAATTTCTGGAATTAGTGAAATATTCTTCTCTCCTAAAGTTTTTTGAAGTTTCAAATTTATTTCTTTTATTTCATAAGCACCTGGAAATAAGATTAAATCGGTCTCAGTCTTCCCATTATCAGTTGAATATCTTACAGTATTGTTATCATCTGTAATATTATAGATAGTATTATAAGTAGAAAACCACATTAATCCTAGTTCATAATTCAATTCTTTATCCAACATTAGTGGAACAGGGAAATTAATTCTAAAATCTGATTTATCTGATGAAGCTTTTATAGTTCTTGAAAACTTTGTAGAGTTTAAATTTATTAATTTTTTCAATAAATCTTCCATTTTTTAGATAAAAATTTTTAGATCTCTCTTAAATGTAAAAATATATTAATTTCCGAATCATTAAAATTAATCAAGTTTCCATCTTGATCAAGAATTCGAATATGAATACTGTTAGATGGTTTTTTGATAATTGGTAAATATAATGGAGGATTCATTCGTTCATCAATTTTAGTGCGGAAAGGAACTATACTAGCAGGAAATGAGTATAGATATGTCTTTGCTATATCACATTCAATATTTATTGTGTGAACTGATCTTATTTTTGGCAAGTTTTCCGCTTTAATTTTTTCAGCACCATTATATACTTTCTTTTCAAATCCTAATAATTCATGAAAACTATCACCTTCACTAAAATCTATTTGACATTTTTCTGGAAGATGCATCCAAACTTTTCCAGTATATGTCTCTTTTGAGAAGTATCCACCACCTTGAGATTGCGCTAGACCCATTATTTCTTCTATTTCATATGCTCCAGGTTTTAGTGGATAATAACCAGGCGTTATAGTAATATTGCCATTTCTATCTTCTACTCTTTTTGTAAATCTAAACAAATTATTATCTTTTGTAATATTATAAATGTTATTATAAGTTGAAAATGATACTAATCCTATTTCATATTCTTTATTTGGTGATAAAGAATCGGAAAATGGTATTATAAAATCAGATGTATTTGATGTTTTTGTTAAAGTTATTGAGACTTAGTCATTTTTTTTCTTTTAAAATTTATTTATGTTTATGAATAATGTTTATCTAAAATCTTTTTATATTTTTCAGCTGTTATAATTTTGGTTTCTAATAATCTTTTCAAGCTAGCATTTACTTGATTGAAAGTATTGTCATGTCCCGCTTTCTTCGCAGCTAATAACTTTCTTAATTCGATAAATAGTAAAATTGGATTATCTGGCATAAAGTGGATGTATTCTTCATCCTCAAAATCATAGCCGTCACCTTCAAGTTCTTCAATTTTTTCATCAAATTTATTTTTAAGATATCTATAATAATCCGTCTTCTTACTTTGGGCAATATTTGCTTCCTTTAAAATATCATCATATGTTTTAAAAACGCTAGCATCATCAGTGCTATAGCCATACATTACCTTATTTAATTCATCACTAAATTCCCATCTTCGACGATTTTCTTCATCAAAATCATTAACCGGAATCATCCATCTTTTTCCATCTTCTTCTCTCAAAACAAATTTTACCTTATTAATCTTTAAGGTATTGTATATCTTTTTATAATCATTTTTTTGAAACTTAGGTGATAAAGTCTTATTTTCTATCATCGTGGCAACTTCTAAGATATCTGGTTCAAAAGTTGGGTAGTCTTTATCTTCTATTTGAAGTTGATTATTATCCTTATTTGCCTCAATTGCTTTAGGTGGATTAATACTTTCCATCTGATTAGTTGCTTCTTTTTTAATCTTTTCCATTTCAACAACAGTGTTAACTAAACCTAGATGTTGATTTGCTTTCTCCATCGCATCCGTTTTTATTTCCTTTTGTTCCTTCACTAACTTTTTTAAATATTCTAATCTTTCTTCGAATACCATTTTTTAATAACTAAAAATATCATTTCGAATAATTAAGTCACCTTCTCGGTTAAATGCAAGATATCCATACTTTTCTTGCCATACTTTTTAATATGCTCGATGATTTTTTAAACATTTTTTAAATAATTAGAAATCTATTCATATATTAATACTACTTCGATCGGGTAATAATATCGAATATTGATTGGTCTTTTATTCCATATTCATCCATAGTTTTATCATCATCCAATACATTTCCTTGGTAAACTAATTTCACTGTGTTGTATGTCGTTCTAGTCTTTCTTTCAATTTTTTTCTTTACATCGATTATTTTCTCCATTTTCTGAACTTTTAATGACATTCTTTTTCCATCCATTGTTTTGGCAAAAATTTCTATTTCATTTCTGCAATAATAATAATTCAATGAATATCGATTTCAAAGCACATTTAATATTATATTTATCGTTTTGAATGAATTATTACTTTGATAGAGCATCAATATTGATAACTGATTTGTCTCTTATTTCACATTCATCTACAGTTTTATCATCTTTCAATATTTTTCCTTGATAACATAAAATCTGTTCATCTGGCTCCAATCCAATCTCTTCTTGAATCTTTTTCTTTATATCGATTATTCTTTCTGTTTTCTGCATCTTTAACGAGACTCTTCTTTCATTCACTGTTTCGACAAATATTTCCACCTCATTTCTACAAGCAGTTTTTATTAAATAATTACTCAAATTATTAATAATGTCAATCTAAATAATACATCGACGGATAGCTTGATAGAACAGCCAAATTGATGTTTGATTTGTCGTTTATTTGGTATTCAGTAACAGTTTTATCGTCACAATATTGATCCTTTAAAAACCAGTTTCTATTCATTTGGTGCCAATCCAATCTTTTCTTATAACTTTTTTTTTAAATCAATGATTTTCTCGTCTTTTAGAATTTCAATGGCAACAAGTCTTCCTTCTTGTGTTTGAACAAATATCTGCATTCCTTCTGTGATGTTTTCTAAATATATAAAAGTAATGAAGGTTCTCACACCATCCCTACCATTTCATACCAAAATGCCACAAAAATTAAAAAAAATTAAAACATGATGATTTCGTGTATGTTCATAATGGTATCAAAAATTTAAAATAAATTATACTCACTGAAAACTGAAATACGAAAAAAACAACTCAAATTATAAAATCATTTTATTTAATTTCCGTTGTTTCTTTATAAATATGCATGTTTTTCTTGAGATTTGGTTTAAATATTTTGCAATCAATACTTCAATTTCTCCATTTTCAGCTTCTTCTTGGTTTACTAGATTTTAACAAACAGAAAATTAAGTTTCAATGAGTTTGAGAAATAAATTATCCATTAGAAAATAAAATCATGATTTAATGGTTACGGAGAGAGGCTTTAAAAGTTTTCACTGTTAAACAAACGTAAAATATGCACAGATAAATATTTAAAATCCTAGATACGTAGTGACCGCTTGTATCACTTCCTTTTTTTCTGTAAACCGTTTGTTTTTATATACTTCTTTAGGTATGAGAACAGGAGTAAATCGCTTGAAGCAAGATTCGGCTTGTAGGGAAGATGAGAAAGCTCCACCAACTGACTTCGCTTTACAACAGCCCGGGTTCAGCAAATTTGTCCACGGGCACATTGTTATGGAGTAAAAACAGTGTCTGGTTGTATGCTTTTGCCTTTTCTTAGGGGCTTCTTCTATAACCCACGTGTAGTATTCATCATGATTTTTGCAGCTATATCAATGAAATAAGTGTAATTAACCCATTATAGGCCGAACTATCAAAATGAAATTTTTTCAAATGTTGTTCTTTATTAATTTAATTAATTAGTACCATGCTATATATTACTGGTATTCAAAATATTATCATTTGTTTTGTTTGCCCTGGACTACTATGTTCCATTTTTGGAACATTGGCCTTTTCTGACTAAGATGATTTGTAAAA
Organism: Girardia tigrina; assembly: GCA_001938485.1. Taxonomy (NCBI): domain Eukaryota; kingdom Metazoa; phylum Platyhelminthes; order Tricladida; family Dugesiidae; genus Girardia; species Girardia tigrina. Next base: position 4,281 of record MQRK01254418.1, read on the forward strand.
ATGATAGTTGACAGAACACATAATATTATTTGCATGAATTATAATTAAGTTGAGATTTAATAACGATTAACAATACAATACAATCTTAGCAATACAATTACAAAAATCACTTTATCTTTTGAATTATAATACTGTGTGTTACTGCATCAAGCATGAATCATATGATTTAAAATAATAAAAATATATATAAATTGAAGCAAATCTATTGAAACAGAATGAATGTTTGTTTGACATCTAAGAATGGAAGGCACCAAAAGAATAGTTACAGCATCAAGCATGAATCATACGATTTAGATAATAATAAAAATATACATAAATTAAAACAGAATGAATGTTTGTTCGGCATCTAAGAAAGGAAGGCACCAAAACAGTTCTTGTGCAATCGCACACAACAGCGTGAGCATTGTGTTGTTGTATTTTTCTTGCATTGCTTGCATCTACCTTGACTGTCCGCTGCCAAGTTGGTGAAGAACTTCTTGCTTCAAAGAAGAAACTGGTGTGCGACTTGGCCTAGGTCGAACTTCCTTACTTGGTAGGGATTCCATGAGTCCGGACTATATATCTCAAACTGGGAAAGCAGATTTACTATATTCCTATTAAATACATTGTTATCACTATAAAAAATATACCTGCGAAATTCCAAGTATGAAATTTTTGATTCACTTTGAAGTGATCTGTAAAGTCTCAAAGCTCAAACAACTGCCATATTTATACAATTCACAAACAGTGGCCACCACCATTTCTTTCCTCGAATTCGTGGTTTGTATAAACTCAAAAATCGATCCAGGACGTCGACTCCACCCATATATTGAATGTATTGGTCTATGAGATTGGGCATTGGTATAGATGTATATTTCTTTGCCTGTCTATTCCAACGTAATGCCTTCTGCATTGGCTCTACTGCATGACAATTGTTTAAAATTGTTACAGGACAATTATCTTGGCATTGACATACAACCACATTTCCATTACAGAACACATAGTGACTTCCCCTAGCTAACTTATTCATTTCTGATGAAGGCGTCAATGGACATTTTTCTGTCCTCCTCTCCAGAACAGTCCCTGTGCATTTCCTGTTATATTCAAACTTAAGCTTTCTGTCCGGTGAGTAAGGTGGATGATGCAGAGTTTCGTAGCCCAATTCGTTTAGCTTTTGTAGGGTCATTACTTATCGTGTGGCCAGGTGTTGTCGTGGAGGAGAATGTCCCCCTTCATATTGACTAATCTTGGGCACATACATCGGAGCTCGTGATGCATTTTGTCAATTTGTTGGCAGTACTTCTCTGCGGTAATTGTTTTACCCGTATTCAGAAAGCTGTGATGGATGAGACTGGCTACAGACCACCAAACCATCACCATAACCTTCTTTTGGTGGAATTTTGGCTTCGGAGAGTAGTGAGGAATCTCATCACGGTCCAATCATAATGCCGAATGTTGTCGATTGTCATAGAGAATCCACTTCTCATCACACGTCACAATCCGATCAAGAAACGGGTCGTTCTTGTTGCTCAGAAGAAGCGCGGAAGACACCTCAAAACGACAATTCTTTTGACTTTCGTTCGAGCTTTTTGAACTTTCCAATTTGCTTCAAGTGCCGAGCGATGGATCAACGTTAAGCTCTTCTGTGATTGCTCGAACAGTTGTGCGTGGATCGGCTTCCACCAGCTCCTTCAATTCGTCATTGTCAATCGTCGATAGGCGGCTGCCATGAGGCTCATCTTCCAGGTTGGTATTGCCAGAGCGAAACTTTTGATACCAACGCTGCACCGTGCTTTCGTTGACCCTTCCCTTGCCACAAATTACGTTGATGTCTCGACCGGTTTGAGCTGTATTACGCCCTAACTTGAACTCGTAGAAGTAAATGTTGCGCAAATCACGTTTTGACATGTGCAATTAAAATTGAAATTATTAACAAAAGAAACATTATAATTAGTTTTAGACAAATATATCTGAGAGAGTGTAAATTAAGCTTTCGAATGACTCATAACATCATACATGCTTTAGTCGTATAACATTGCGGTAAATACAAAAAAATCAAAAACCTGCATTCCTTTTGCAACAATCTAATACTGTATTCATTTTTATTAACAAATGTATACATAATGTTAATGGATGGATTTCACAATACCTTGATAAATATGAAATATTTTATTTCCATCTGAAATCGCGGTAGGAATATTTTCAAAAATAAGGCAGAGAAGTCAGGAATGCATAATCAATACATATATTTTTCTCTGAGATTAGGTTAGTTAAGAAATTTTAAATAAATTTTTTTAATGTTTAAAATATATCCTGGTTTGCTTACAATGTTATTTATTGTCATATTTGTATTTTTGCTTGGGCCCATACAAAACTACACCTAAATCAAATATTGAAAGTCAGAAAATATTATATTTAAGTGACGCATCAAAATCACAAAAATCATTTTCATTTAATGTGCTTTTGTCGCTAAATATCGCCTTCTGTCTTTACAGTGATAATTATATAAATTAAAATTAAATCTAACCTCAATAGACTAAAAAAACTAGATTTAATTTTTTTCAAATGCAGTTAATTCCTGAAACTATTACTTTATTTAAATTTTAAAATTACTTTATTTACTTTATTTAAACAAAATATTATTAGAAAATAAATTAGTATTAAAATATATAAATTACAGGTTTATATTTGATATGAATTTTTACAAAAGTTTTTTTAGTCTCTGAATTTCTTTTCGAAAGTTAATATTTTATGCAATCGCTTATTTGTTTTCTTAAGATATTTTATTCAAGTTTTTTTAAAACATAATTATAAAGTTCTAGGACTTTCGTCAGTGATTTAAAAACTTGACATTGTATTAAATAAAAATGATTTATTAGGCAACGTGGTATTTTATCTTAATTGAATTTAAATAATTTAATTAAAATATTGTTAACTTTGATAAGGCGTTTTATTCAATTTACAATTATTGAATGTTAAATTAAGTGTACGTTTACAACAGTATTGGGCAACCTTTTACAAGTTGTGGCGCACTAAACTTAAAACTTTTTGCGGTGCACCTGTGGGACTCACTATACATTTATTTGTAGGTAATTACAATATATAAATAAATACTATTTATTTACTATCGATGGAACTGAGATTAAAGCATTATTTATTTCTGTAATTGCAATTCATGCCTTCCATAGAGCACCGAGTGAGGAAAATCAAGAGACGTGGTCTCGTGCCTCCCAGAAATATCAGACAACGATACAAACTGAAATCAAAATGGGCACAGTTAATTCGAGCCAAGCCAAGGCGTAGCTCTGCTACCTCCGTCCGATTCTCGGGGCAACCTGAGGGTCGGACGGACCAATATTCAATAAAAATATTAAATAAATTGTCTTGTGTTATTTTTAATTATTTTCTAACAATTTTTATATAACAGTTTTATCCAGATATCAAAAAAGAGTTTGATATCTGGATTTCTGGGATTTTAACTGTCCTTGAGTCATTAGTAGTTGTTAACTAATTTTTAGAATTATTAATGGATTTGTTAAATTAAAGGAGTACAGATTAAGTAGAGGTTTCAATATAAAACTTCTTTATTAATCCACATTTGGGTGAAGGAATAAAACGTCTTCCACCCATTGTTTTAACAGAAACATAAAATTAATTAAATTAAAAATCATGCAAAATATCAAATATTCGATTGATCAATGAATCCAATATTATGCGGACGTTACTGAAATAAATTTCAATTAATCCAAAATAACGTAATGAGTTATAAAAACGCAATAATATTAAATATTCCTAAAATTCCGCAACAATTACAAATCGGAAATGTATCAAAATAAGCAAATTATATGCCAAAATATCTGAAAAAATTATCAAAAATCAGTGATAACCGGATTAACAAAATTACCAAACTCCGCCTAAAAATCCGATTAAAGATCGATATGAAAAATATAAATTGAAAAAAATAACGCACATAATAAATATTAGCAAAATCGTAGAAAATGACAACTTAATAAATAAAAGTATATGAAATAAAACCTCAACTCTCTTCTGATCGTACTAGAGGTGGATCGACGCATTACGCTGATGCTGTGAGGTAAAAAAGTGATTTAAAACATAAAAATAAAGGTCATTTATAAAAAGGAATAAAAACCCACTTTGCGATGGAATTTCCGGACGAAATTTGAAAGACGCGCGTAGATTAGCGTCACCAACATGATCCATTGATTTGGATGATCAAAATCATTCCGAAGGTCTAGAAAAAGGCTGAAAATAAATATTAAAAATAGCAAAATTAAAACAAAATAAAAGTACTTTCATGCCTAATCATCGTTCAAAAATTTTCCAAAATTTTCTATTTTTGGAAAGTCTAAAAATGGCACTGACAATTCAACGACGATATTAAAACGTACGTGGACCAATTAAGAACGGACACGCGAAGATTTTAGAACAGAATCCCAGTATAAATACTGAGTAATTTTAAACAAAATCAGATAAAATTTTTGGATAAAAATTTTTTGGATTAATTTTTGAAGATTAAAAAATTTCAAGAATAAAATCGCAACAGGTTGGTATCGTTGAATTTTAGCGACCGAGAGAAAGAGTAGTGAGTTACTGTTTCTCTCTGGTCCCGAATATTTAAATTTTCTTTTCTACGAGTCGTCGGTTCCCGTCAATTTTATATCTATTTTATGCACATATTATCTCTTTTTTTTTAATATTTGAATTTGAATATGTATTTAATTTTTATCTCATTATAATTTTAACATGTTTTTGTCTAATTTTAATATTGATTAATTTTCTGCATCATGTTATTATAATATTATTGTAACAATATTTTGTAAATAATTTCTAACCATTAAATGTTTTAAGTTAATTATCTTATTTAATGTAATGGTAAAATTTTGCGATTTCAACTCGAATACCCTTGGGTAGAGTAACCATTAAAAAATGATTTACATAAAATTCTTGAAAACTGGTTCTGGTCCGCGATTCATCGTAGTCAGAATAAGTCCCCGGCTTTGGAGTATAAGGGTGATAACAAAATCCGAATCACTCCATACCGGAGAGCAGATTTGAAATCAAACTGCTATCTTTCTTGACCGCTTACGTAGAATAAAAATAAATAAGGAAAGAACAGCTCATATCTCTCTTTTAATATTAATCTTTCCAGATGTTCCAACAAATTGAATTACAACAGGCTAAGATGACCATCGAGAGTTTCCAACAAGAGAATAATTTATTGAAAAAGGGCAGAGCAGCAGATCGCAGAGAGATGCTGAATTTACACGACAATGTAAAGCGTTTATCTACAAGTCTAAGAACAGTAAAAGACACTTCTGTCGAGTCCGAAGAATACGCATGCGTAGTAAGGCTGGGTGTCATGATGGAGAATCGGATCCGCGAGTTAGAGCGGCTCTATTCTGAGCAATTGCAGTTGCAAATGCGACGAAAGATGAGGGCTGAGGAAGGAAAGGAGTCGCGCACCTTGGGAATGCAATGGTCGATTGCCGATTACAGTGGCAAGGGTTATTTAAAACGACGTCAACGACAGAGGCTTCGTAAAAGCATCGACAACGTCGTAAAATGTTTTAATAAATAAATTTTTATTTTTGTTTCATATGAGTTGTTGTTTCGGTATTTTAAAATATGACAAGCACCAAATAGTTAAAATCAGTTAGCATCTCTTTCTTCATCGTAATACTACATCTTAACACAACATCAATATGATTTGTCAAACATTTATTAACACCACAATCAGAATTGTTATTACAAGAATTATTCAAAAGACTTTCGCTATTTGACATTTTCTCGATTAATATTTTTCTGAATTCGTACTAATTATTTTCAATAAATGAAAATCTATTAATAAAATTAATTAATTATAAAGAATCTAATTGGTTAAAATTAAATCTAAACATTTTTAAAAGAAGAACATATTAAATTAATTTATATCTCCCAAATCTATTCCTGAACAATATTTGCGATGTAACTAACCGCGTTACACTTGAAACATCTTATGTGAGCATACGTCTGATGAAAGCTATTCAGGAGACTAAAGTTAGCTACAACACTACATTCATTGAACCTTTGCTCTGTATGGGCATTAGAGTAGTAGGCGGAAAATGCGGTTTTCCCCCAATCGATAATTGACCCCCCGGGGGTGGTGGTGCAGAAACCCGTTGCCATGGTAACGGTTACCATGGCAACAGTCGCGGTAACCATGACAACAGTCGCGGTTGCCATAGCAACGGTTCCGGTTCACTTGGAAACGCTTTTATTTGGTCCTTAGAACCCTAGCAACGGTTCTGATTGGTCCTTGGTACCATAGCAACGGTTATGATTGGTTCCCGGTACCCTAGCAACGGTCGCGATTACCCAAAAACACTTCTGATTTGTCGGTGGTTCCCTAGAAACGGTCGCGATCACCCTAGTCTAGGCAGCAACAGTCCCGGTTACCAAAGCAACGGTTCCGGTTCCCTTGGTAACGGTTACCAAGGTCTTAGTTACCATAGCAACGGTAACCAAGGAACGTTTTTTATTATCAGCGGATACAGTGATTCAAGGCTGTTGTAACAATCGTAACGGTTACCGTATCCATAGCAACCGTCATGTTTTCCATAACAACCGAAAAAAAAGTGCTAATCGATTGCTGAACAGTGTCCAAATGTGCTATTTGATACTTTTAAAGTGCTATTCGATATTGCACATTGTGCCGCACATTTTTAATGTGCTAGTACAGTGCTTTTTAAGTTGCACATGTGCAAAGTGCAAAAATCAATACATAACATTTTTTAAAAGTACTAGTGTCAAAAATCGATATCATTTGTTTGATGAACATTTTGATTCTCTATCAGAATGTACAATTAGAATCTTCATATATTGATTACTTTTCCATATAATTAACATAATGAGTAAATTTACACAAAAAGCACATCGATTTTAGATGCACAAGGAAGCAGAATATCATAAAAGTGCTGATGCACTTGAATAGTAACTCATATACGTACATTCAGATTCCACATCAACATTTTCGAAAAAGTGCTGATAAATCGATCTTTTCAAACATTTCTGAAATTATCAAAAAAGTGCTCAAAAATCGATTTTTTCGTATGTTGCGGTCAGAAAATCCATTCACAAACACGCAAACATAGTACCCAGCACACAGAAAGAAAGAAAAGTCGGCAAAATTTTATGCATATATTCAAAGGTCCATGACACAAAAAATTGTTTTGTTTCCAATCCCCTCGAAAGTCGTAGGACGTTGTAGATGTCGCGCGAAGACTAAAAGCAATAGTATGAGTGAACGAAATAGATAAAGCCAACAAAATTACCCGATGACGGAAAAAGAAAATCAATTCTTCCCCGGGCAGCACACGACGAGAGAGACCCGGAGCGATGGTCCGTTGAGGATTTTCATGCCCTCGAGAAAGGTTACGGATCTTACAAGGAAAAGGAATTAATTAAAATGAATCCGAAAAATAATAAAGTTTCTTACCGAAACACCCCATGGAGCTGAGAGGCCATCCGACCCCCTCCGTATAGCCCTACTGGATTATCCAATGGAGCTACGGGGTCAACTGACCCTCCCGCGAAGGATCTTCGCGCGGGCAATCCGTGGGCGAAACCCGCGAAGTCGTAGGACCACCCCGAGAAAAGTTATAGCCCCTGAAAGATCAAATAATTAATTAAGAAAAATAGAAAATAAATTAATCTTACCATGAGTCAACCTAGAATCCGAGTATAATCGTCAGCTGATGATTCCGTACGAATCATCCATGTATCAGGAGCAGATATGTTGGAGAAATTTGGAAGTGTGTAAAGACACACGAGCACTGGATCCTATAATAAAATAAAAAAGTTTTAAAATTTCGAAAAATTTTTAGAAACACACTTATCAGCCTGACCAACCAGCATCGCAGAAATTTTAGACAGTCGGCTGGAGGGATCTGGTTGGACGAGGGAAGACAGCGAGATAGCATATCTACAATATAAAACAAAAGTCATTTTTTAACTAAGTCGCACAATTTTGATAGACGCTTGAGACGACGTATTAACGCACCTTCAAGAAAACCGATTTGAGCAACGAACCGCAGTAGCGCAATTCAACTATAGTCAGGAGAAAGAAGCAAGTCAAATAACCAAGGGGAAACACCAAACGATCAGCCACAGAGCGAGATTCATTGGTGATAGACGGTGACGAAATCGAAAAAGAGGGCCACAGCCGCGACTTGAGACAGCCAATTTGAGTGCAGAATTGTGACTGAGTACCCCGATTTATTATCGAGATAGCCGACGAAGAACGACCCGTGAACTAGCGATTGACCTAATATTTAACACTCCTCCGGACACTATTATAGTAAATTAAATTAGTATATTGTATTTATTTTATATTGACGAATTTCATTTTTGTTTAAAAAATTTAAATAAATGTTTCAAGTTGAATTTATTTTAAATTGAATTACAGTTTACATTTAATCCTTCTTATATTTTTCTATTAATAGTTATAGGTATTTATTGATCGAATATAATATTGTCTAACCGAGTTTAAGCGCCAATGGGTTATTCCCCTTCACCGAATTAGTCCAGACGGCCACGAGTTCCAGGTCGTTAGGTCTCAACAGCCACCGCCCTTCGTAGCCGTCCCCGTAGCCGCCGTCGTCCTACATCGTAGATGTCCCGGAGTAATTATAGATTGCCTGAATCAATTAATGAAGGTCGCAGTATCTTAATCATCGTCGATGAGAGACCGTTACCATTAAGCTATTTAACTGAGGTGCTCGTATTGAGTGGATTCCAGCAGGCGTGGAATCTCGAGTCGCCCAGATTAATCAAACGGCGATAGAGTCGAGAGAAACTCCGTTCCGCCGGAAACATGATAATAAAATCCGACGAGGTTTGATTTGGTTGCGCGACCTTGAGGATAGGATTGGAATATTAAAACAAACCTATTATTTGAACTAAAATTTTTGTATATAATATAGATTTTACTATTAATTACTTTCATGATTTTTATTCATTGAATAGATTTTTATAATTTTCATGTGACTTTTTGCAGAATTCGATTATCTGATTAATTGGATCATTATGATAAAATTGTAGTAATTAGGACGAATATGTAGCGAAACTTATGATATTATTAAAAAAAAATTTTTTTTCCAGCGAAATTTCTAATTAATGTTATTTTACGAAATTTAAAAATTTTATTCCATAAATTTCATGATCGAGTCCTGTAAACAATTAAAATAAGTAGAAAACTTCGAAATAATTATTTACTTAATTATTACTTATTGTTTTCATAGTGACTGGAGATGTCAGAACGATCGGCTTAAAGTCTAAGTTAAGGTTGCTAGAATAAAATGATGTTTAGTTACCATTTTTTGTGAATATCATTTGGTTGTTTAATAAATATAAAATATCGTTTACTAAAAATTTATAAGATATGGGTGATATTTGAAATTAGGTTTCCGGAGAAAATCGACGAATTTGGATAGGGATCTCCTTTAAGACTGTAGAAATTTAATGACTGAACTACGAATTAGATGCAACATGATCAGTTGCCTCTGCTAAACGATACGAGGATTTAATATTATGAGGAAAAATTATTCTAGACAAGAGTGCCAGGGAGAGGTTTCCAGAAAACGTAGTAAGCTGGATTAAAACAGAGATAAGATGACCGAAATGTCGACGACAGTCATCAATCACAAGTACCATGGTTACCGTAACCAAGATGAATAACCTTTTTATTTTACATGTAAAATCTACATGTATAAAACTCCTATAGTACTTAAAACGTGCGTAGATATTATACATAACATGTTCATGATCTGCTAAGTAGCTGAGCCTATACATTAACCATCAAAAGTGCCATGGTTACCTTAACCATGATGCATAACCTTTTAATATTATATATAAAAATAATCTAAAACACCTTAGAAACCATCCCTGTTATCTTTAAAACCATGAAAAACCATCAGAACCGTTGCTAGGGTACCAAAGACCAATAAGAACCGTTGCTAGGGTACTAAGGACCAATCAGAAGCGTTTCCAAGTGAACCGGAACCGTTGCTATGGTAACCGCGATCATTGCCATGGTAACCGTTACCATGGCAACGGGTTTCTGCACTACCCCCCGGGAGGGGGTCAATTATCGATCGAGGGAGAAACCGCATTTTCCCCTTACTTAGAGTAGTCGACACTAACACCACGGCGTTCTTCCGTTGTATTTGTCTACTTACTTCCAATTATACCTAATTCCTTACAGTCGTGAACTTCTAACAATTTTCTACTTTCATAGATCATTTGCCGGGCATCAGTGTAATCTTTTTTACCAATTCCTGCGTCAGGCACACTGGTAAACGGTTAATAAAGGTCATCATTATTATCTAGCCGCTCGCTTTTCCAAGCGACTTTATCCAATTGTAATAAATATCTACAGATTTCCCCTGTCGATATGTTTTAATGATGAGCTTACTGTATGCAGCTATACTTGATATTCCGAATGCCTTTTTTCATAGTCGATTTGATTTCTCATACGATTCATTGATTTCGTCGGATAAATCCCACACTAGTCATTGGTTATCCGCGTGCAATGTTAGTTTCCCTCGCGAAAAATATTTTTTTAGGATTCTCCGCCCATTTTATACCCTGACAGTAGCGTGCGGTGCAGATAAAATCACACATGACCCGCTGGTTCTATGCGTGAAAATACGGAAGTCAAATCAGAACGATATTCAATCACGTATTATTATTTTTATTGTTATTTAAAGTTGTATAACGTTTTTAAATTTACAAATTCATTTGTATTGATTCGGTAAAACAAATCGAATCAAAATCGAATTAAATTTTTTACAATATTTTTTTATTTACAATTTACATTAAAATTCATCATTTTTTTTTAATATTTCCATACTTCCATCGAAAACAAAAGAAAATTAATTACTAAATTTTTCTATCCAACTTGATGATTTGATTTTTGTTTGAACAATAACTGGGATTTTCAGCTTTTTTTTGGATAAATCTATTATTTGATTGTTTTTCATCAAGCTATTTCTTTGAGGGATTTTTACTCCAAAAACATTCGAAATTCATATCATAATTTCACACAACTCTTGATTTCATTGAACTAGTTTAATGATATGAGATTCAGCTTCTATAGGTACGGATTTAATTTTGGAATGATTTGTTGAATATTCGAGATCGGATTGTAAATAACAATTGTTTGGAAATCCATCATCAGTTCAGTAAACCATGCGATATGCACAATGAGATTTTGACTAGATTTAACTTCATTTCGTTATAAAAATATGGACCATCGATTTTCGGTTTACTTTGATGGATTTGTGGTCATTTGTTACCCCCTAAGGTGAATCGAACAACTTGGTTTCCTTATTTTTTCATTATAATTTTATTTGCCTATTTATTTGCCTTTTAAATCATTCATTTTATTTGAACTTTCAACAATTATTTCCATTGGCTTTCTTCAATTTCGATTACTTCATCGGTTCACACAAATCTGAATCAAATTTCTCTACTGTTTGATATTCTGGTTTATTTTTGAAAGAGAATCGTTCTGATTTATTGATTGGAACTTTGTGACAAATGTCAGTACTTGCAAAATTGTTATTATTATTTTTCTAATTTGTCTTCTTTGTTTAGAATTTCGTTGATATTCAACAGCTTTCTCTTCGGTGTCATTGGTGAATCGTGTTCGATGAGCAAGCTCGGTTACAGGCAAACCAGCGTCTCCGCACCCCCTCACTCAGGATCAAACACGTGGTACCATAAAATCCTTATTACTCTTTCAAATTGATTTCGATTTAAAAGAAAATAAATTGTTTTAAGTACTTTTATTAGAAAGAAGTTTTCACAGAATTTATCAAAACAACGTATTGTGTCGAAATTTAATTATAAAATACTGATATTTAAACACCAAACATTGATAAAATTATCATTTAATTTTCAAAAGCAGCTTAAATCTTGTGATTCTCGGTCTGCCTCTTGATTTTCTAGCTAGTGGTTGTAACATTTTATCATTTGAAAGATCCGAAGAGGAGAGAGGTAATATATCAACTGATATAATTTGATGTCGCAAAATATTGTTCAACATAAAGCAATTGATCTTGTCTTAATTCATTAAAATTCTTTCGACCATTAATCCCCGACTAATTGACACCTAGACCAAAAACACACGAAAAATATGATTTCATCAAGAATTATACGAAAAATGGGAAAAATGTATGTTCTCCCCACATACCCCCCCCC
>MQRK01254419.1:17095-29151 GCA_001938485.1 Girardia tigrina
AAGCATTGTGTACATAGAGTGAATCGATAACATTAGAACAGAAAAAAATGTCTGAAATTAATTTAAAAAAATGAGAATTAATTAAATTAATGTTGTTTTAATAATTTGAAATTTTTTAAATAATTTTGAAATAAATTTTTTGTTGTGTTGGAATGCATTTTCAAATTCTCATTATAATATTTTCAACAAAAATCTGAGTTTTATCGTTACGACTGAAAATCCGATGGTAAAAAATCCCATGAACGATTACTCGTCGAATCATATCGGTTACCACGAGAACTACATCCAAAAATTGTACATGTACGATCAATTCTACAATCAAAACCATTTTTCAGCACCCGGATTCAACGTCTACGACTCGAAAATATATTTGTTTCCCGAATCCGATCCGATTTTCCAATCGTCTAATATCAGCAACAATTACACCAACTCGACTAGTGTGAACTGCGTCAGTTTACTCAACCAGTCGCTCTCGACCGACTTCAATCTGTCTCATTTGGATCAATCAGCGGCCAACAACAGCGGTGATGGTAAGTACTTGAGTAACACATTTTAATGCTCATGCTTTCAGCCATGTCTTTTATTACCTTCGATTTGAATGTCTTGCCACAATCTGTATGTATTTGCTTCGGTGCTCCAAATCTCAATATCCATTTGGTCATTATGATGTTTTTTTATGGTTATTTCATCCTGCTAGGTAATGGCTGTCAATGATATGTACCTACAAAACTGATCTATGATTGCAACAATATACTTTTTCCTTCTTCAAGTATCCTTTAGTGGTCCGCATATGTCTATGTACACTTTCTCAAAAGGCAACGCCTTGACAGAAGTGGAGCCAGTCGGGGTAATAGATTAAAAGATACCAGTGACTCCCAAAGTATTGTTATTTATAGTAGAAGTATTATATCAAATATTATAGACGTAGTGGTAATCGATGAAAAGAATGTTGAGAGAAGTGAAGCAAGAGTAAATGATAAAGTACGGAAATTTATAAAGAAAGAAACTTTTGAGGACAGGCTTGGACGAAGTTTAATGGGAACAATTGAAGAAAAGAACACAGAAGAAAATGTCAGGATTTTGTCAATAGATGAATGGAAAGCAGAAAATATATCGTATGATAGAATGCAAGGCCGGCCCGGGTAAAAAGTTGATGATACAAGATAACGTGGAAGATTGTTTATTAGACACAGGTGCAAGAGTAAATGTAATCAACAGAAAGATTTTTGAGAAACTATCGAACGTAAAATTAGAAAAGGCAGATATTAAATTAAACTGTGCGAATAGTAATCAACTAGATTGTAGGGGTAAAATTTCAGTGTTAACTTCATTTTTTTAACACCAAAATTTATTAATATAATAAAAATTCACATATTTAAACAAATTTTTCTATTAATTTAATTTTCTTGCCACAAATTAATCTATTAAATTCTTTTCGATTCAATTTTTAAAATCTCGCAAATTTATTAAATACATTTCACATTAAAACTAGAAATTTATTTAAAATCGTTTCATAACTTATATTAAAATATATAAATTGTATGAGTGTAAAAATATTTTTATTTATAAAGAAATATTTAATGGGTTTCTTATCTTTTTTTAATTTTAAGATATTTAATAGATATATTAAAAAGATTTTTTTATTTTCAAAAAGATATTTAATTTTTTTATGATTTTCTTTTATTATATCATATCAAAAAGCATATATTAACAGTAAAATATTTTACCTTTAAAATTAAAAAAATAATAAATTATTCTGGCGAGATGAAAATTGAAATTAACCCCTCATAGTTACAAAAATTGATTTTTTATGTTTATTCGCAAATTTGAAGTAAAACATTTAGATATTTTCATCTAACGTAAAAAAAAACATTATTTGCTTCCTATGGCAGTTAACACAATATTTCTAAATAAAACACCGACCTTTTAATATTTCATATTTCTAATTCAAATTGAAATCGTCAATCGTTTCTTTTCTGTAACACAAACCAATTTTTCAATCAGAACTGCATCACAAAATATTAAAGATATACACTAACACTATTAAATAGATATATTCTTATTAATTAATACGACAAAGCAAAACTCTACACAGACATTTACATCGCACCAAAAACAGTTTTCACACGAAGATCGAAAGGCACTGAACTTATCTTTTTCGATAACATAATACGAAAGGCCAGAACGATGCCTGACTCTATGAGAAATGTTTTACTGTACATTATAAATTAATTTATTAAAAAAACTAATATATTTAATCAAAAATAATGTTCGCAATAAATCATGAGACAGCAATGTTTAAAAATATCTATAATTATATATGTAATAATGTATAGATATATATGTATATATAGAGAGAGTTTTATATATATATATTTATAATTGTAAATCATTTTTTATTCCAATTTTAATTTTAAAGTAAAACATATCTAAAAATTTTGAAAACTAACAAAAATTTTAATTCTTATTTTAAAAAATCAAAGAGAGCACCTTGTTGACTCATCACAAAACGAACGAATCCTATAAATGATGTGATAATAATAATGATAGATAATAAATAATGATAATAATATTATAATTATTATTAATAATAATAAAGGATTGCATAACACCTCAAATATTCGACAAGACTGACACATATTCATATAGTAATATCGAAAAATGTAATCTGAAAGTTTTGTAGTTATATATATATAACTATATATATTACACATGGTGATTTATTTAACTGAAAGAAATAAAACAAAAATCAATGAAAGAGGAGTGGAATAGAGAAATGTAAATGCAAAAACTAGCTTTCATCTAAACTATCATTTTGTGATTGAGCGCAAGACTCTCTAGATGAACGACCTACACTTTCAGCACAAGAACTGTTACTAGATGAAGGGACACGATTGACTGAATCGGTCATATTAAAATTGGCGTGATGACAGTAACAAAATAAATCATCAGGGAGATCCTGATCTCTGATAGATGAAACAAGATTAATATTTGGACAATGTTTGACACTGTGACAACTAGTAGTCAAATTATTTTCCAAATCTTCTGGAGTAGGCGATTGATTTGGCAACCAGAGCATATTTGCACCACTTGTCGGGCAATAGTTGAGTCCATAGATGAGATTTATGTATTTTTCTTCTATAACTCCATTGCAATAAACCTGAAATACAAATCTAATCCATCTAATGTCTCTCAAAACATAAATTGATAAAAAAATTAACTTGAAATTTTGGAGAACACAATGGTAAATAATTATTAATTTGGGATGTCATTTTTTGAAATTTATTTCGGTGATTAATTTTGACACACAACGCATCTTTATCAGATAAAAATAACATTTAATTTAAAGATTTTTATATGATCTTTTATTCCCATAACAATGGGACTATCCACGGTAGATTGGTTCAAAACTTTGCATAAATTGGGGTTACCGCTAGGTTTATAAGTCTTTATAAACTATTAATCTTTAGAATCAACAAGAAAAAAAACTGTGGCGAAATGAATGTTTTATTACAGAATCACAATGATACAGATTTTCATTTCTCAACTTGTTGCTCTCCTTCAGAATTCGCGAAATCTGTTCCATGGTGTAATTTGAATTTTTTTAGTTATCTATTGCGAGTGAAAGAACAGTGTGTGAGAAATTAACGTAGAGTATGCGAAAAATAGGGACGAAAACTTGTAATTAATGAAGAAATAACCAGATGTTTTTCTTTCCTCTCTACAGTATTTTAGATTAGAAATAAAAAATTTCAATGAAATCAAAATTAAAAGATAAAAATGTTGCAAAAGGACAGAATTAACTATTAAGAATACTATTATGGTTTTCAAAATTTCTATTGTTATTACAATTTAAACTGTCTTAAAGAAAACTCTCAGCAAAACTTTCATGAGTTCAGATCGAAGTAATGAATCGTTTTAAAAAAATATTCAAACAAAGATTTAAATTTTATACAAATAAGTATATGGTTTCATAATTATTTTATATATTTATAGAAAATTTTATTTAAGAGAAATTAATTTAATGACTTTCTTTTTTAAAAACTTTCAATTGATTGAATTAATAATTTCATTTAAAATTTTACTTAAAAAATTATTTCAAAGATTATTATTTTACAAACCTTTATTTAACTGTGGGTTTTCAAAATTTAGTTTATACTTCAACAAAATTAATAATTTCATTTTAATAAATAACATTTTTAAATATCTTATGTTGTAATTTAAACTGTAAATCATTCTCGATCAATTACTCATCACGAACATCTAAAATGCCAATTTAATATTTATGAGGAATACATTTCTAAATACCAATTTTAAAATATTCCACACTCTAACAAAACTTCTATTTACTAAATGTGTTAAATTTTTTAGTGAAGAGTACAAGAAATTGTTTGATTAGTAAAATTAAAATTGGTGATAAATTTGATGAGCTTCTTAATAGACTGAAGAACAACCTTAGTTCTAAAGAAAGCTAAGTAACTGATAAAATACGTAGGATTTGCAAATATTTCTCTACATACATTTTTAGTTTTAGATGGCAATACTTTTCTAAGAATTTAATATTTTAAGATAATTTACTATCTTGTTTGCCGTCATCTATTTGTATTTAATTTTGATCGTTGCAATTGTGGACTTGTTAACCCTGGTTAACTGACAAATCTAAGCCATGAATATCACAAACTGTTCCATAATATACTAAATATGAAGGTTAAAAAAGTCACTTAATTGTTACATGATATGCCCAATTTATTTCCGAGATTCCGCAGTAATTCGATATAATCATGACTTTAAGGTAGACATCCTAACCTGATGAAATCTCTGAAACTTCGCCACTCATTATTTTCAAAGTTTAATATCCCACGTTATATCGCCCTTAATAATGGTGCTTCATGAGTTTTTCAAGAATAATTTTTATTCATTTTTTTTCATTAATAATTAACGCTTCCATGTGTTTTGAAATTCCATGCAAACATAAGACTGTAATTTATCGATGTTGTTTCTATCTCGTACTACTGTGATGTAATTTTCTTTAAGTATAATTAAAACCAATAAAATATAATGACAAACCAAATTTAAATCAATAATTTTAATTCACTATGAACTTACCGTTCTCGAGGTTTCTTAAAATTAATGTCACTATTCATGTACAACCAAAACACACATCAATGACAAGATTTTTCTAACAACCCAGTAAATGAAGAATGTTACCACAAAAATACAATTTTCAAAATAATGAAAAATCGGTGACTAAGAAGAAAGGTGAAACAGTCTGCCATTATTTATTTTTTCAATGTGATCCATAAAAATGAATCTTCAAAATTTAGCTCTATGATGAACAAAATGCGTACCGCTACTCCACTCACTTCCAGTAATGATATAAAAGGACAGTTACATTTCATTTATCCTCATCTTTCAAAAGAATACATGTGTACAAACTCTCTCACCAATTCCTAACTACAAAATCAAGAATCATTTATATAAATAATCGTTTTTATCAATGATTATGTATGTAAATGATTCGGGAAAGAGTTTGTATACACAGTGAAATTTAACCATCTCCGAGAAAATTAGCCAGATCTTTTTTATCGTACATTTTCCTCCATCTTAATGACACCAAAAATAAAAATTGTCTTTGTAAAGTGAAAACTTTACTTAATCAATAAATTATTTTAATTCAATTTTGTTGAATTCAAAATAATGATTTTAAATTTAATTTTTGTTAAATTAAAAATAATGATTTTTTTATCGATTGTTTAAATCGATAGATTTTGTTATTAATAAACTTTTCAAATAAATAATAAATAAATAAATAAATTCTTTTATTTATTTAAATTATTCAATATTTAAATAATGCAGAGAAGATTATTACATAGTCTCTGTTGACAGCAGAAGTGTTACTCGTGATATAATTTAATAAATCATGTGTTGTTTTCATTTTGTTCTGTTTTAAAAAATTTCATCATTTTTTCATTTAATTGTGATTATTTGTTATAAAATCAGCCCCAATTATAATTTTTAGTTCAATTATAAAATAAAATCCTTACATTCATGCAATTAATCTAGAGTAGCGAATCAAAAATTTTTATATCCATTCTTTATGGTGGCAGAACTCTTTTGGTCAAGATATTTTTTGTCATTTTTTGTAGAAGGGAAAATTACTATTACATTAATATTATTAATATTAATACTTTTTTATCTTTATTTTTTTAGCGTAATATAAACTACTTATAATTTATAAGTAGATCTTTTTCAATTAATATTGTTCAGGAACTTTTCCGGCTTTCCCATTTTGGGACCTTAAAATTTTTTTTGATTCAATTTTCACATTATCATTTATTGTCATCGAAAGTAAGTGTGCAAAGTTTGAAAAAAATTGATTGAATAAAAAGCATTCAAAAATATGTTTCTAAATTCCTTGGATACATACCTAGAAAGTAAGCTAATATAAAGAATGGAAAAATAGATTTAAACAGATAATAATCCGAAAATTTCACTAATCAAGCCATATTAAGTACGTAGGCATGTCTAAAAGTTTTTGGCCTGATTAACCTCTGATTATTATAATTGGTTCCTACTTTACTTATATTTTTACTAAATATATGTAATTATTTTTATCGAAACATTAATTTATTTTTATTAGTCTCATAGTGGTACTACATTTATGTTGATATATTCTTTTTTTTAGAAGTTTAAAATTGGCTATACAGCTGTAATAACATTTATGGCCAAAGAAGATCATTCGCAAACAGTAATCAAACAGCGCTATACATGAAATGAACATTATTTTTAATACTTTGATCAGTATTAAAATATTGGATTTGTATTTTTTTAAATTATTTGATTAGTATTATTTATTTTTGATCAGTAATTAATAAAAAATTGACTAGTATATTATTTTTAATTGGTAAGTATTTAATTGAAAAGGAACTTATAAAATTAGAAAATTAAAAGAAATAATTGAATTTTTATATTGATTTGTAATTTATTAATTGAAGAATATTACATAAAAATAAAACAAAATTATGTTTAACTTTAAAAATTAAACAATTGTTAGGTATTTAATTTGAATTGAATTTGAACACAAAAAATCAGAAGGATTTGTTTGGTGTTCGGCGCTCAATCATCTGACCCAACGTTTAATCTCGATGAACTCTTTGACTCCAATAAATAACAAAACTTTTTCAATAATCGTTTATTTCAATATACAATTACAATCTTGAGCAAAGGTTTGTACAACTTTGTGAATGATTGGAGGCGAGAATATCAGATGCTATACAGCATAAAATAATTTTAAAATCCTATACAGGAATTTTTATATAGCTCTTGCTTTTTACAATTTTACTTTGTCTCTTTCTTTTTCCTCTAATTTTTTTAGTTTTTTTGCGTCCCTTTATATACAAATATTGCTCTATTTATACTAGAGCTTAAATACAAATATATATAAAATATAATTTTTAAAATAAAAAAAATTTTAATTAAGAAAAATTATTTATTTATAAAGGCCATTAAGGCCGTATTAAATTATCTTTTAGGCCATTAAGGCCGTCAGGAGGATGAGCCAATAGGCCGATAGCTATGACAAAAGCTATCAACAAAAAGGGGAATTTTCCCCAAAATTTTCACTTTTTAATTTTTTTAAATTCTAAGTAAGAGAGTCCTATTTGATTTTATAAATATTTTTTTAGTTTTAAAATATATATATTTTTTTGTTTTTTTTAAAAGAAACTAAGACCATAGGATCCCAAATTCAAAGTCGATCCGGGAATGAGGCGGTAGTTCCTCATTTCCGGAATGATCGAAAGTGAATCCTTAAGCATCTATTGTTTTTTTTATATTTTTTTTATTTAATTTTATATATTCCAACATATATAATTTTTTTATATAGTTTTCAGGTAACATTACAGGCCCCCAAAATTCGGCACCATTCCGGGGAATGAGACGTAATAATCTCTCATTCCCAGGAATGACCGAAAGAGGAGCTTCCAAAAAAAATCCATATTCATTTCATAAACATTCTCAAAAAATATTATTCTTTTTATTCACCAAAAACCACCACAGAGCCATCACCGACTGCCGTACGGCACCTATATACAACTTCACACAACCGTATGGTATATATTTTATATATTTATATATACATATAATTTTATACTCAAGACCTCAACACAATTAATCAATTAATAATGCTTTTGTTGCTTTAATTTTTTTTACGTTTTTCACAAATTGGAAAATCTTTTGCAGCAGGTGGTGGTTTCACTTATTTTAATCTTATTGATAATCCAATTAAATGTTTACACATGTATTGCTTGAGAAAACTTGGACAAGTATATTTTCCTTCAATAAATTTGGCATGTCACATATATATCAATCTGATAATCAATCCATACGCCAAAAGGTCTTTTCTTAAAATGTTCAAATGTATTCCATCGCATTTCTTTGATATTTTGTATTTGTTCTTCACTTGATTTGGTTTCGTCGCCTGCTGGACAATAATATTTAGTTAAATTTTCAAGTATTGTTGAAGTAACTTTTTATTATTTTTTGTCCATTGATTCAGTCCATTTTTACAGTTCAATAGTTGGTTTTTCTTTAAATTGTTTATCATTGTTTTGATTATTTTGACACTATCCAGACATTGTTCCAAAAATTGAGATAATGTCATTCTTTAGCTGAATGTTTCTTCTTTTTTTATAACCAGATTGTGCAATTCTAACGCACTGTTTTGAGATGGTGTGTTATGAGCTACTCCTTCGTGCCAGTTTTGATGCGTTGACAACCACATTTGCTTCATGTATTCGATAATTTTTTTTTGTTTTTTGGTAAGCCACTTTTTGATAAACAAATCTTTTGCTTTGTCAAACACATCTTTGCAGCATGCCATAATATCTTCATGAAATTCCTCATTGGCTAAATGAATATTATTAACCACATTGCGATGCATATGAACCAAGTACATGAATAGCAACACATTTTCGCCAAACATTTCTTTGAAAGTATTACGAATTGCATCGGAACCATAAGATATTAATGTGTCTACTTTAATTTATTCACCAATTTTTTAAGTTGATTTTACCAAGTCTGGTTTCGCTTCATTTGTGTAGATGCTGAGACCATAAGGATAAAAATACCGGTCCAAATCAGTCGTACCATTTATCAAAGCTGGCATTCCTTCCCAAATCAATTTGTATGTTGCATCGGTATGAATTCTACTTGATTTAATAGCTATTCTTATTAGCCGTTTTGTGGAAAAGAAAATACGAAATTTTTTTTCTCCCATATCTTCATTATCATCATTTTCACCATAATTTATAAAATGCTTTACCACATAACCTTTTTTTATCGTCGTCTGTTGCTTCATTGTGATCAATGCACCATTGCTGAAGCTCGCCAATAATAATTTTTGTCGGTCCATATTTATTTTGTAGCTGTTGGCTGATGTACTTTGAAATTTGCGTTTTGTTATTAATTTGAACATTGTTTTCTTGCTTTGCTTTTAGCTTGAATCTTAAATCAAAATATTTTTTATCTCTGCTACTAATTCATTAGTTAGTTTGTTTGATGATTGTAAATTTCTATGCTCATTTTCGCTTCTTAAAAGAATCACGTCGTAACTGCGGCTATCAAATAACAAGTACACACCAGGTGGACATTGTTTACCTCTCAATTTTGCTTTTTTGCAGCGGTAATACACTTTATTCCATCCTGCAAATGATATGCATAATGATAACTTCATGTATCTTCATCATTAATAAACGCCATTGTAGCCTATTTATTTGGATAGATATTTTCCATTTCCCAGTTACGTTTTATTTTTGCTCTTCGTGTTGCTTGAGTTGCACCATTTTCAACACTTTCCAAATCGATTTCCTCATCTGAGACGTATTCTGGAATGCTTGATGTTGCCATTGAATATTGAAATAAATTGGTAATATTTTTTTAATTGAACTTGATTGTATATTTAATTATAAACACTAATCGGTGCTTGTATAATACCGGTGAATCAATTTTATTATCAATCAAATTAATTATATTACTAATCAAATCAATAAAATACATATTGACATTTTATTACAGATCGGTTATTTTATATACTGATCAATCGTGAATTAATCAATATATACTGATCAATTAAATAAAATACTTTTAATTTATTTAAATTACTGATTTTTAAAGAAAAAAATACTGATCAATTTAAATACAAGCCATCAAACAGTGATTAGATAAAATGCATTACGAGTCTTCCCATCATATTCAACCGCCAATGAGTGAACTAAATTGCATAAGTTGGGAAGAGAAACACTTGACGACGATCCTCGTTCTTTTCGAACTGTGGATGCAATCATTCCAGAAACTTACACTTAAGAAGGTCTATGTTCTATCTGACCGACGTTTGAAGACGAAAGAGAGCAACAAACTGAGAGTTACCCAAAAGAAACATCATTCGAATTATTTAAGAACAATTGTTCATGAATAAAGTTAGTATAAGGTTGGTTCAGTGATTTCTTTCGTTAAGTGAGGAGTTTTTGAATTAATATAAACGTTATTCTAAAAAGAGTTTGAGTCCATTGTTACTGGGGATAAGGTTATAATATTGTACTATAATTCATTATCAAAGCAGAAATCATTCGAATGGAGAAAACCAGGTGACGTTCATCCTCGAAAATCCAAAGTCAGTTAACTAAGACAATGGCGACAATATTTTGTGATTTTAAAGAGCGTTTATTAGTTAACTACAAGGAAAAAATACAACAGTTGATTGGAAGTATCATGCGGGATGCCATCAAGACGAAATGCGGACTATGCATATTTACTTCAACTTTACGCGGATTTACTCCCTGGTCCTCCATTATTTCGCATTTTATCAGCATATATATTATCATATCTATATGAATGAGCTGACCGGTAAACCGTGATAGGTGCTGTCCATAAATGACGTCAAGCGATTGTAGCGGATTTCCCATCCCCCCTCTCCCCTTCATCATATTTCGTCACAAAAAGCCTGACCCACTCCCTCCTTGTCACACTTCGTCACAGAATTATTTCACTAAATACTTTAGCATTTCGATTTGACGTCACATTTCCAAAACCCCCTTCTCCCCACGTCACAATTCGTCATAAAATTCTGCCCCATTATAGGCTCCATAAATTGACTTTTATAAATATAATTAGTAAATAAGTGATAGAAATCGCCATGCGTCAAATAAATTAGTATTTAATTAGTATTGTCATAAAAAGTTTCACGAAATTCCTTGTACGAATCATCAAAATCGTCATTATTCGAAGTCGGTGTACCATTTATCGACTTGTACAGTTCTCGATCGATTTCATCGTCTTCCGGGTGTCTTTCGGCGAAGGCGCTGTACCGACAGAATTGTATTGATGCGGGCTATTCAGATTGACAACATACTTAAGTGGATTCACTCCGATTCCTCCGCAATTTTGCACTTATTTGTTGATATTATTTTTAATAACAAAAATTTTCAATTTAAACTAAATTGATTTTCAGCAAATATAATAAGTAATTAAGTGAAAGAAATCGTCATTTATCAAATAAGTTAGTATTTTATTATTATTTTCATAAAATTTTTCACGAAATTCCTTGTACGAATCATCAAAATCGTCATTATTCGAAATCGGCGTTGATTTAACCATTTAACGATCTGCACGATTTTCGATCGATTTCATCGGGGGATGCAGAAATAATTTCAACAAACGAACTAATTTCAACTAAGGGTTAGGGTTAAAGTTAGGATCAGGGTTAGGGTTACGGTGAGGATTAGAGTTAGGGGTATTTTAGGTTCATTTGTTGAAATTAATTTTTTTGTTAAAAATATTTCTTTTGTTGAAATTTGTTTCTTTGTTGAAATTAGTGCAGTAACCATTTCGTCGGCTTCTGGGTGTCTTTCGGCGAAGGTGCTGTACGGACCGCGCTGTATTGATGCGGGTTATCCATATTGACCACGTCATTAAATAGATTCATTCCGGTTCCTCCGCAATTTCACATTTAAAAGCGTGACCGACAAACAAACAAACTTTATATATATGTATATATATAT
>MQRK01254424.1:9408-20644 GCA_001938485.1 Girardia tigrina
GGTATGATATTATTTCCTTTATTATTTTGTTCATTAGGATTAATATTGACTTGCTGATTTCCAAATCAACGTCAACATTTTCATCGATTTTTTAATATCATAATTTTTATATTTCATCTGTATTTATTTAGATCTTTTGTCATCACTGGATTTGAGCATAATTGTGATAGTATATAGTATAGTATAAATAAAGATTTTTTATATTTATATATATTATATTATATTCTGGTGCCATTGTGGTTAGGTAACTACACTGACATTACAAATCTGAAAGTGAAATTACGTGACTTGAAAATTTTTAATAAAAATTATTATTTATTTATCTTAATTTAAGGGTGTCACCGGTGTTTATGATACCGATAATTTCTCCAAGATAATCGAACATATTGGCAGTGTCAGCGGTGCTCTGCCATATGAAGGAACATTTCCGTTTACTCAAGATGTGCCAGTTTCTACTCAAATGCATTTGGAAAATGTCAAAAATGCAGAGAAATACATAGACAGTTTACGTCGGGACGTCGCCTATCGAGTAAAACTGTTTAATTTAATTATCAAACATTAATTTGTAATGATAAAATGATAAAAATAGAACAAAATTAAAAAAAATCGACGTGTACACGAAGTTATTATTCTGTTTTCTATTTGGTTCCCTATGTGTATTATATACGAAACATACTTAGAGTTTCAAGAAGACTCAAATATATAATTATGAATTCGAGACATTATTAACAGCTATAATTTTTTGATTGAATTTTCTTTTTTAATTCATGTATGTTAATGAAGTTGAGACTTAATTTGCATTTTAAAATAATTTTAAAATTAAAGAATTCTCAAAACACAATTTGTATTAAATTCAAATCTCAGGTGGCAATTTGATTATTAAGTTGTTGCAAAGTGGACACTTATCTAGGAAATATATTTTAGAAATTGAATGGTATTCTAGAAATTCTATACGTTTATTAAAATGCATCCATTAAAGTCTTAATTGTAGAATTTCGCAGGTGACCAGATTTTTAGATGAGCAAAGTGGGGCAAATTTTGAAAAAGCGGGACGTCTGGTCACCTTACACTAAGTATAATTTACATGGGTTTGTGTCCAATGACCGAATTCCCAAATGACCGAAATTAATTATTACAAAATTTATTATTCTAAAATACGACAAATTTAAAATAAGTTGTCATGAGGAATATGTTAAATGTTATGTACGTCGCTGCATGTAGTATTACGAGGGGTGTCCCAAAATATCGCGGACTGATAAGTAACAATAAATTCAAAATATTTATTCCAATTAACAAAATTGATCTATTCTCATCAGAATCGATATCGAACCTTTCAATATAATAACCATTCAGTTTCACACACTTTTCCCATCTCTGTGTCAACTTCCTAATACCATTATCGAAGAAAATACGCGGTGTCTCCCCAATCCACGCACTGACTGCTGTTTTCATTTCATCCAAATTCGCGAAATGATGTCCTCGAAGGGGTTTTTTCAATGCCGAGAAAAGGTGATAATCACTCGGCGAGAGGTCCGGTGAATATGGGGGGTGACGCAAAAGTGTCCAGCCCAATCGTTGCACGGTACTGACAGTCAACTTCGCTGTATGGGGACGTGCGTTGTCCTGTTGCAATAATGAGATGGATGACAACTTTTCCGCCGTTTGTTCTTGAGAGCTTTGCTCAGATCTTTGTCGAGCAGGTTCGTGTAGTGTGCACTGTTGATGGTGACCCCTTTTGGCAGGTAATCAATGTGAATTATCCCATCACAGTCCCAAAAGACTGTAACATTACCTTCCCGGCTGAAGGGACGGTCTTCGCCTTTACGGTCTGTCACCTGGGCGGCACCATTGACGGGACTGCTCCTTGGTTTCAGTTGCAGCAGTTCTTGACAAGCAGACTTCTTATTAGCCTTCTGGTCGTTGTTGAGGAGGCGAGGCACCCACCTGGCAGTCAGTTTCCACAGATGCAGCTCCTCTGACATGATGCGGTGCACCTCACTTTTAGAAACACCTGTAATAGCTGCTATCTCACGGATAGTGAAACATCTGTCACCAAGAATGACTTCCTCGATAATCTTCACATTTTCTTGATATCTGGACGTTGTTGGTCACCCACTGCGTTCATCATCCTCCAATGATTGACGCCCTGCCTGGAATCGTTGCACCAACTTAAAGACAGCCGTTTTTCCCATAGCGGCATCACCAAAGACGCGGTGTAAACGGTGCACAATATTTGTAGTGGGTGTATCTTCCTTCCAGAGGAAATAGATGATTGCTCGTTGAGATTTCCCTGCCTCTTCCATACTAAGTATAAGAGAGAAAAATCACAAATTAATACATTCGTATGTCACAAACATGCCGACGGGCAGCCAATGAGCGTTCACCTCAATTACAATTGGTTGGTTCCCCCCTCGTGCGTTATACCGTGCGTTACAGTCACACACACACGTGACCACACCATATTCTCTCAGTCCGTGAACTTTTGGGACACCCCTCGTATATTATTTTTTCATTTTAAATTGAGATTTTTTATTTTAAAATGAGTTTTTTTCAATTAAAATTCAAATTTTAAATGCCTTAAAATTAAAAAATAAAGAAAATGAAACATTTTCAATCTTAAATGAAAAAATCTTATTTTAAAAAATTCTCAGGTTAAAATGAAAGAAAACCTTATTTGATTTATGAAAATAATTTTGTAATAATTTCGGTCTTTTGGGATTCGATCATTTGGGAATTCGGTCATTTGACCGGATCTCAATTTACATGAACATATTTTATTGTTGTTTATAACGAAATTAGTTTGATTGACTTAAAATATTTGCAAAATTTTATTCGTATATTTCTTTCTAAAATTTCTTTTAAGATTAAGGTCGGTGATATACTTTTTGTCATCAATATAAAATATGAAGACTACGAGTAGTTTAAGCTAAGTTTGAGAAAATTTAGGTATTTATGAATATATAAATACTTACCTTAATTTTCAATGGCGAGTAGCACATTTGTAATATTTATTTGTTTAATTAGCTTGCTAGCACGCAATACGAACACGAAGTATATCATCTGAGAGACAAATACAATGTAACTGGGTAGCAAAAGCAATATGTTAGTTGTCGTAGCCCGTAGGATTCTTAGAACGCAAAATAATGATTTTCATAAACATAAAATTTAACTTAATTCTAAAAGTCGGTACTTTTGAAAAACGTATCGAGACGCTGGACAAATTGGGAAAAATCGGGAGTGTCCCGCCAAAAGCTGTTGTAGGTATTCTTTATTTGTTTTAGATATCCCCATTTTTGATAAAAATTTGCTATTCAAGTTCTTCTGTATCACTATTTGTAAAAAGATAAATATTTTCAGTAGATCTTTGTCCTTATTATTTCACCATTGATCGACATCTCCAGTCCCTATCTCTTTCATGACCTGTTTTAATTTCTCTATTTCTTTGTCATTTTCTTTTCCAAGATTCCCAGAAAACGGATCATTTGTAAGAATAAATATACCGTTTTGGTGATCATATTGTTTCTGAGGTTTCTGAAGGCAATCAACATATTGGTTACCATTTCTACCAAGATACTTCCTCTAGATCAGTGTTTCCCAACCTTTTTCAGGTGGCGGCACGCCAATATGCAATTTTAAAATTTCGCGGATAGCTCCAAAAGTTCACCTAATTGAACGAAACCCATTTGATTTTTGTGATTGACAAATTACCCGGAGTCCGAATGAGAATGGATCCTGGATTCTAACGCTATTTGGGTCTGAATGAAATCTTTGATTTTTCACAATCGATCAACTTATACAGGGTTTTACTGTTTGGTATAACTGGGGCTACTCATAAACAGTTTGAGTGACTAAGGATTTCACTGTACTTATTGATACCTTAACAGTGTCCCAGAATGTACTCCATTTAATTGCCAATATTGCTGACACTAACATGATGTGATATCTATTTAAGCACCATATAATTATTTTAGATATGATTACTAAACAACTTGACCTACAATAAAGTCTTCGCTTCTTTTTAAGGAATTTTAAGTCATCCAACATAAAAATTAGAAGCAGATATTATGTTTTATATGAATTTCTATAGCAATGTAAAGCGACATTATTTTTATCTTTATTAACTAATATTCATAAATTAATTCTTATTATTAAGTATTTCTTTTCAAGACATCACCACCTAAACTACTGAACAATATATTATTATTTATATTTACTGCAGTCAGTCTCATTAGTTTTAGTGATTTATTTGTATCTTTGAGTATCTGTCATTTATAAAGAGATTTTTTTAAGTTTGTTTTTTTGAGTCTGATATAAATCTTTTATTTATAAATGTCAATTCATTAATGTTGCTAAAAGATTAATTCAGTGTTACAAATACTGAAACATTTAATAAATTAATATTAATTTTACTTTCAAATAATGTTTAGATAATCGCAGATCATTTGAGAACATTATGTATTGCTGTTCATGACGGACTGCAACCCGGAAGACAAGGAGTTGAGTTGAAGGTACGTCAACTGCTGCATAGAACTATAAGGCAATCGAAACACGGTTTCGGAATGACGGGAGGACTTTCTCCCATTATAGACACGGTTTTTCAAACGTTAGAAGGCCAGATTAATTCAAATGAAGCAATGCGAAATGCAGTATGATCTAGTAAAGTTAAATTAGAAGTTATAATTTAATAATAATGAATTAAACATTGACATTTTACTTTTACATAAAATCAGTTACCTCAGGTTAGTAAAATTGTAAAAATCTTGGACGAAACATTACTCGATTACTCAACATTACTCAAATTTATTTAATACAGGTCTGTCCAGAAAGTCTTGACCGATTTATAGACAAGTGAAAGATAAGCATTTATTGTTATTTTCATCATCATCTCTAATGTGTTGAAAGTATTTTCCATTGTGAGCCACGCACTTCTCCCACCGTTCTGGGAGTTTTCTAATTCCTTTGGTGAAGAAACTGCGAGGTTTCTCTTCAATCCAACGCTCCAACACCACTTGAACTTCTTCCGCTGAGTTGTGGAGGGTGGTTTTCATTGGGGAGAATAAATAAAAATCGGATGGAGCGAAGTCAGATGAGTATGGTGGATAGGGCAATACACTGAACCCGATTTCCTGCAGCCTGTTTACTGTTTTGTTGGCTGTGTAGGATGTGGCGTTATCTTGAAGATAAGTAATTTGTTGAGCTCCTCATCCCATTAGCCACCTCACTTTTTGTTGTATTGCAGCAACAAGACGATTTAGCTGTTGACAGTATGTATCCGCAGTAATTGTCTGTCCATGACGGATAACTTACATTTGCAATACACCTTTGCAGTCCCAGAAAACTGAAATTATGTGCTTTCTGGGTGTAAGCACACGACAAACTTCAACTGGAGGATTGTCTCATTCTCCTCGACAAGAACGATGATGTTGTGAGTCTCCATTGTCCCAATATATTCAGGATTTATCCATGATTACCAGTTGTCCAAAAAAAATCAAAAGCCGATTGCTTTGCTAACAGCTCGTTGCATATTTTTTCTCTATTAGCCATTTGTTCAGGAAACAGTAGATGTGGGATCCATCGATTACACAGGTACCTTTTCTCCATCTAAATGAGAGGATTTCGAGGTGTCTCCGGGGAAATTTGCTAACTCAAGTGCTATGGAGCGACATGTGCTGTATTTGTCCAAATCCAGCTGTTGCAATATAGCGTCATCAATGTTCATTGACCGCCATCTAGAGCGCTATAGATATTACACATTAAAATCGCCATTGTTAAACTGTGTTTACCCATCGACTCTCAGTAACAGCACCATTTCCAAGTGCTGCATTCATCTCTTTACATATAGCGGGGGGATCCAAATGATATTTCCAGCAGTAATATATCATCATTCGAATGTCACGTTGACTCAAATTCATTTTAACGCAATGAAAATACTACTTTCAAACAATATTGCAAAATAATATTTATTTTCGAAACAATTTGTTAACTGATATTTTGAAATTAGTTTTCCTACAATAGGAAAAATTGATTATTTTTGAATTTTATTTTACAAAATCATTCACATACGTACGAGGGGCGTTCCGAAAGTAAGTGGAAAAAAGGGAGACGACACCACAAGAAAGCATTTATTGAAGGAATACAATGTCATTCAGATAGGCCTGTCATCTCCGCCTACACTTTTTCCACATTTTCTACCGTGCTCGTCGTTGCTAGACGTCCACTCCTGTCCTCGTCGTCCAAGGATTCACGTCCATTTTCGAATTGATGCACCCAATTGTAGACGGCAGACTTTTNCAGGGCTCTTCCTTGAAACACATTTGATAAGCGGCGCACAATGTCAGACACTGGAGTATCCTCTTTCCAAAGGAAAAAGATGATGGCACGCTGAGAATGTATTGCGTCTTCCATGTGTTAAACAAAAATGAAAACACTACCTATGACAGTTTCCTCTATGCTGCTCACATGTTGCATGGACCAATGCCACTTTTGCTCGAATTATATTGGCTGGTAAGTACATCACGCCACCACTCCATCTGTCCCTCTGTAAGATGCACACACGCGCGCACACCCGCATGTAAGTATTTCCTCTTACTTTCGGAACGCCCCTCGTATATGTTATCTATACTGTAAATATCATAGACATTTATCAATGCGTTCACTAGATACTTATAGAAAACCATCGGTCAAAACTTTCTGAGCAGTTAATACTAATTTTACTTGCACACTATTTTTAAATTTTATGCTTAAAATAATCTTTTAAATAATTATTATAAAAAATTTCAGAATATTTCATACTTTATCTTGCAAATCATCTGTGTACGTTTAGTTTAGTCATTTGAATAAAATTCATCTTTGAGGAACAAATATTTGCTGATATCATGTTAGAAACAAACAATGGAACAATACCAAAAATTAATCGTCAGTGTCATCACCGTTATTTCCAAGCATGTACATCCAAAAACGGGGTAAATCATGAAAACCTTTTTTATAAAATTCAACCAGTGTACTTTTCTTTACTGGCTGTAATATGTAGTAGTCTTTTAGTGTCAAATTGGAGGAATACCGTGATTCAGGATGGTCTGGTTGTGTTTGTACAATCATGTATACCACCCATTGTAGGCAACACTTGATTAACAAAGTAGCAGATGTCGCAGCTGCTACCGGCCCCGACCTTGATTGAGGCTCAACTCAAAATATGAATGAACTCAGTTTTCAGAATTCATAAAGCGCATTTGTGTTGATTGTTGCGCTTCAGCACTCAATTATTTTGTTATGATTAAAGAAAACAATGTTGCTACAACATCGGCTAACATTGAAAATTTGTTACGTATTTATCTATTTATGATGTTAACTAATTATAATGGAGACAGATTATTTTCGAAAATGAAGTTGAATAAAAACTATCTGCGAAACACAATTGAACAATAGTGGTTACACTATTTAACTCTTGAATATTAAAAAAACTTTATGGAGTCATTGAACTCATCCGAAATAATTGACAAATTAGTAGAGATTAAAATTCATTGCAAAGACTTTTGAATATCATTGTTTTGAAGTTTTGTTATGTACTTCTCCGTGTAAATAAAGCAGTACATTAGATTTTTATTGTAGTAAAATGTGGATTAAATCTAAAAAAAATATTCAATTACTTCTCGGTCATTATCTGTACATCGAATCAATATGCTTCAGGCCCCGCACTTGTTTAGGCGTGGAAAGTTTATTAATAATTGAGAATTGATGGATTAATTGAATTCTAACATTTCCTTATGAATTACGCCCTTCAAATTCCATCTTACACAATTCATCAGCTTCTTTTGATTCATGTCATCTTTTTGTCTGAAGTAATGAAGGGTGACCGGGAATTTTCCCATTAACTTAAACCCCATGCGAAAATTTCACGAAACAAACTCTCCATTAACGAAAATTCCCCATTTCCAAATTCCTCAATAGGGAAAATTTTCCATTAAATTTATAAAATAATTTTTATTGCTATAATGGAAAATATTATAAAAATGATAAAGCTAAAAAAATGATAACAAAATAAAATACAAAAAAAATAATATAAAATTAACAACATTTTTAAAAATTTTATTTCTTCTAAATAATTTATTATTATAAATTAGCCAATTTTCGCATGTTCTCATAATTTTCAATATTGCCGGAAACATATTCACAAATGTTTGACATCTTAAAAATTTTAATTCAAAACTTATCATCTAAAAAATTTTAGAGGATTTCGAAAAGACTTGCATGAATTCGGCTAGCATTGCATTTCCCGTTGTTGAAATAAAGGGATGCTATTTTCATCTTTCACAGAGTATACGTAGGAAAATAGGCAATGTTAACTTAAAAATTCGATTTGAAAGTGACATTGAAGCAAAAAAAATTAAAATCTTTACCAACATTGTCTTTCGTTCCACCGGGTGATGTACGTCAGGTTTTTGATCTACTTGCAGCTACTTTTCCTAATGAAGGAAATTTCAACGAAGTATTGACATATTTCTTTTCCACATATATTGAAGGTGCAACAGGAAGTAATCCAAAATTTCAAATTAAAATGTCGAATCACCACGATGCTGCTCTTCAAAAGTTACAAAAAACGACGAACTGCTGTGAGGGATTCCACCATGCTTTAAATTCCTTATTTTAGTGTAGTAACCCAGTCATTTGAAGACTACTTGAAGGACTACAGAAAGATTTGGCTTGTCATACTCTCACCTTGGTTAATGCTCAGGCAGGTTTATTTGAAGTAAGAAAACGTTAATTTGAAAATTTGTATTTAACTATCCCTAGTCATGTTGAAAATTATGATAACATGGAAGATAAAGTTATATACCTGCAAAAATTGGATAATTTACAATAATAAATTATTTAGGAGAAATAAAATTTTTAAAAATTTTGTTAATTTTTTATTATTTTTTTGTTAATTTGTATTTTATTTTGTTATCATTTTTTCATCTTTATCATTTTTTTCTGTTATAACAATAAAAATTATTTTATAAATTTAAAGGAAAATGGGGAATTTTACCCATTGGAGAGTTTGGAAATGGGGAAATGGGAAATGGAGTATTTTTGTCATGAGCAATTTGTAAATGGGGAGTTTGCTTTGGAGAATTTTCGCATTGGGGATTTAGATTATGGGAATTTTTTATACAATCGTTATAAAGTTATATCCTTGTCAGTTCAGTTAATTTTTCGTATGAAAATCAAGTACACATACAATTTGTCACTTCCGTAATCACTTTGTTCAGTAAATAAAAACGACGCTTCTTGTATGGTAGTAGCATGCAGGCGGTAATGATCAAAGTTGGTTAGTTGGTGCGAGACCTATCCGTTTACCAAGTAACATTACTCATTACCTTCAATTGATGCAAAATCGTTGTATGACTGTCTCTCAACTTCCAAGTCAGCTCCGGTGATGTCAGGTGTGGATCGACCTTGACACAACACTTGATTACTTAGACATTGAATAATCTCCGCTGAAAAGTTTTAAGATAATTGAAGGTTTTGTTTTCTGTTCAATAGAGAAAATCAATTGATGGACCATTTTTGAAACTTTAGATGTCACAAGAAGAAGTGATTGATAAACTTTTAAAATTTAAAATATTTATTTGTATAAAAATCAATAATAAAATTAACGTATATTAAAAGGCTGTGTTAGAATTTAGTTTCTAACCTGACATTTATCTTTATGATAATTATGTTTTATTAAACGTATTAATGTAATTTTAATTGTCTTATTACGTGGAACAGTGATACGCGAACTGTCGCGCGAAATAATTTTTCATAGAAAAAAATTGTTTTGTAAAAAAAATATGTTTATAAATGGTATTTGCAGTTACGTTAGTCAAAACGTTCCTATGGAAAGTTTCTCCAGAAAATTTAGTCACACAACAATGTGTTCTAGATTCTAAAAAGATTTCCATATGTTTTTCTTTTTGAAAAATCATGTAATATTACGTGATTAAGTCTTTTCTATAAATTTTTAAAAATTAACAAAATAAAAACCAAACGCAATTTTCGGTAATACATAGAACGATAAATTAATATTAATAAAAATATTTTAATATTATTTATTTTAAACAGTAGAATGAATATTGTTTTCTGTTTGTTAAATTATTTTTACAAATTAGTATTTTTAGGCAAAAAAAATTATTGAAAAAGAAGAAAAAACGTTTTTATTAAAATTGGAAAATTACGAAAAATCATTTGAAAGTTTTTTGAGACTGAGAGAATCTAATAGTCAAGAAATAAATGGTTAGTTTTTCACTAATAAATATAATCTATTTTTATCAGTATTTTTCAAATATTTTTTAAGTAGAGTCCACTTGCGACAATCGAAAATTTTGATAATTACAATTCTAGTTTCTTTGAAAATATTCAAAACGTTTCGTTTTTGATAGTATTATGATTAACAATAGATAATAATTTTACTTGAATAATACAGTATTCTCCCATCAACAGGGGATTTTGTTCCACAAGAACTGCTGATAGTAACTTAACAATTCTCGGTCTCAGATTTTCGATCATATGTAACAAAGTTAAAAAAATAAAAATCTAGGAAAATAAGAAATTCTCATATTTACTTATTATTAGAGCTGTACCGGATAGGCTTTTTATCCGAGTACCGAGAACCGAGCATTTGAAGTAATTTCCTATCGAACCGAGTATTTTAATTGGTGTTGAGTTTTTGAATAATTTAAATTTCCACAAATTTCTAATACTAAATAATTTATATATTAAGTATTGTGTCCCAATTGGGTTAATCCATTCAGAGTCTTGGGCATATCACTGTTTATTGTTTAATTTTAGTGAACCGTTTTGTTGTTTTTAGGTCACCGATTATTATGCTTCATCGAAAAGCGAAAATATCTAATTATTCCAGAACTCATTTATATTGCACATTGACTAGTGACTAATGATATAAAGAAAAACGAGTTTGAATTGGAATTTAAACTGTCAACGATAAAAATATCACCATTATACATTTAGAATTCAGAACTGTTACCGTTTATGCGTGTAAACGAGCATTGGAGTCTCCGCACATAATAATGGTGTATTTAGAATTAAAGCAATAGATTTTACCGATGTGTTACCCGAGATAAACAAAATAATCAATGTACAGGGTGTGACAAAAGTAACGCAAAACATGAAATTTAGATACAATATACATGTAAAACATTAAATTTTTATTCAAACACAACTAAAAACGTCGTTTCAATTCATGTTCGAATAGTAA
>MQRK01254424.1:21459-32394 GCA_001938485.1 Girardia tigrina
TGTTTTCAAACTTCTTCACGAGTCTCTGAATTGTTGATGGCTGAATTGTCTCTTTATTTAACTCCACATTCAATTGCTTTGCTGTATTACTGTAATTGCTGCACTTATAAAAGTATTTCGCGGCTTTAATTCTTTCTTCGGTTGATAATCTGTTCTCCATTATCGATTAAATGAACTCCAAACGTTCACTTTTAAATCCAATTTATGCTTAACACAAGCGATGAATCGATAAAGCAAATCTGAAATTCAAATTTTTTATTTATAAGAAAGAAAAGTTGAAACATAGAAATCGGCTGAGAAATGAGTCAAACTAATCATAGATTCTGAACGACCTTAAAAGTATGATTTAAAATTAAGTCGTTCCAAGATTTTGCGTTACTTTTGTCACACCCTGTATTTCAAATGTAGCCTGATAAAAGTAAAATGCCGCAAAATTGATGAATCTTTTCGAAATTTGGAATATATTTGACGAGCATATAAGATTGTCTGCTGCTGAATTTCATTCATCATATTGTCATTAAAAAAGCTCTTTCACAGCGGAAACTTAGTTTTGATTGTTAAATCAGGATTAAGATCAGCTACGTTGTCACATATTTCTAAGAACAATTCATTTTTGAAATAATTGTGTTTTCTCCATGTTGAAAATGTTGAGTCATCATTTTCACTGTCAGTATTGGCCACATCATAGTCAAGACATTCCTCCTCAATTTCGCCATCCACTTCATTTACTGAACCATCAAATTCATTTGGTACATTAGCATCTCCACTTTCAGGGGTTAAGATAATGAAATCATCGGCTCAGTTTCAGACACTGGACATTGCCTCATTAAGAGTGATAAAGTGCTGCGTCCTCAGCGGATTAATTCGTAGTTTTGATCGGTAACTATTAGTAGGAATTATCTAAAACACATGAAACCTACGACTTACAAGGAAACAAACGCACATTTAATAGAAAGCAATTTCAAATTAAAACAGGTAGACAAAATTAGTTTATTAAACAAAATTGGTAATGCAAATATTAAAGTTTTATCATAAAATTTATCATCATTATGGCGTGTTTAATGAAAAAGAAAAAACACTTGGAATTGTAAAAAATCAACATTTAAATAGATCGATTCAAAAATGTTGAAATGTGTACAAATATTTAAACAAAAATATTATTCTAAGAGACTTTAATAACATGTTTGCATGTTCATAGCTGAATTCTTAATTACCACAGCATAAATTGAAAAATAAGGTTAATAAACACATGTACAAATAGAAATTTATGAATTAATAAAATCATGGCTAAAACACGAGACCAAGACTCCAATGTTCGTGTATAAAGTCGATATGAAAAAGAAACAGCTAGTAAACAAATTCTATGTTTCTACCAGAATTAACTTTTTTACAGTGATTATATTTTGATTCTATTAATATTTCAAGAAACTGTACTGAAAAAACGTTTTTATTTAAAAAAAACACTTCCTTTGTTATTGAAGTTTATCTGAAAATCCCAATGCTGTGCTGCCATCAACTTTTTTTAGAAAAAGAGTAGAGATGTAGATTATATAGAAAAACTCAATATTTTCTAAAAATGCTTTATCGTTCAAATGCTATGCTACTCCAAAATAATGTTCGTGTATACGAACACTGACAAAAAAAAGTTTAAGGTTCAAAAACTTCTGATATCGTATAATTAATTAAGCACAACATTCAAACATGCAAACAATAGAGCAAAACATCAACATTCCAAATATAAATGACATACATAATTAGATGTAATTAGGTACTACGTGCGCTATTATATACAGGACACAAAATGAGATGAATATTTTAAAATTTCATCTTACAAAGCATATGATAAGCTTTGTATTAAAATATATGTATAAGTGTAAATTAACAAAAATGACTGTTAAAAATAGAATTAAGATGATATGAAACTTTTTTTATCTCAAGCCTCACTGCACCAGGGATTATGAATTTAAAAAATGTCGATTCTAGGTCTGTGTTCAAATGTTTGACATCATTTCCCTAAAATTACACTATAGTTTGAATAAACTATCTTTTTCCGTATATTCTATGAAATATTATTATTGTGATTTGAGACGGATTCTTTTACTTGAATTGATTTATAAGATTTTTACAGCTTCAATAATGTCATACTTTATTTAGCTACAGAAATTCAACAACTTATTGCTGGAGACTTTGGATACCCAATTAGCTTAAATATGATACGAGCTATATCTAAAGATTTAGGAATGCAAGTAAATGCCGCTGTTGATGAAACATCAAATGAGCTAGATTATAATGAATCGAATACTGTATCTTTATCTCTTCCGGAAATGTCATTAAGTAAAAATATTCCGGCCACAGAATATAATTGTATTTATAACTATTCGTATAATGAGAAAAGTGGTTTATATGAGACTGAAAATATCGAAACCACAATACTGTTTGTGTTAGATAAATCTCCAGATAGTTCCAAATCAACAACAGACATAAAACCATTGGAAAATGTTAAAAAAATTGGTTTGGTTACTTCAGAAACAAACATGTATGCAGAAAAAGGAGGTCAAGAAAGTGATAAAGGTGTGGTTTTATATAATGGTTTAGTAGCTGCAAATGTTACTCATGTTGAGTGGTATGATAACATTGTAATACATTGGTGTGATGTTGTCGATCCATTTATTTCGTTGTCTCCTTCTGTCAAAATTACCCTTCATGTGTCTCCGCATCATAGAACAGGAACTTCGTTGCATCATACAGCTCACCATATAGTATTTCTTGGTATCAATACTTTAGTAGGAAAAGCGACTCAGACATCAAGTTCCATCAAA
The DNA here is from genome assembly GCA_001938485.1 of Girardia tigrina. Classification (NCBI taxonomy): domain Eukaryota; kingdom Metazoa; phylum Platyhelminthes; order Tricladida; family Dugesiidae; genus Girardia; species Girardia tigrina. The sequence goes on from MQRK01254424.1 coordinate 24,279, forward strand.
TCTGATTATGCGAAATTGGGATTTAGTGTTGATATTACCCATGGAAATCCGAACATTTTACAAAATTCTGATTTTATTAATCATCTGGAAGCTTTTTGTAAAAATTTAATTGAAAAACAAATTCCAATTGATGTTAAAGAAAATCTGTCATTCTCAGAAATAACTCAGGTTATATTTTTTTAAAGTTTTTTCATCATTTTTAGTATCAAACTTTTTTAGAGAAAAAATATAAAATAAGCTTTTATTCATGCATTTTATTTAATGATTTTTCATGAAAATAATCATAATAAATGTGTCTATTTGTTTATATATTCTAAATACTTTTGAATATGTATATTTTCTTAATATTTAATTAATAGATAAAAATTTATCTCCTTATTATATAATTTATGACAATTCGGAAAATCAAATCTGTACATAAAATCAGTTTTCATTGTGACGTGGGTTTTGTATTTTACTCTAAGGAAGTCTTCTCATGTTACATATCACTAACACTATTCTTACATTGTGAAATATTTTATATGTGATATTTTGTAATCTATTTGTGAGGGATTGTTATTCGTATAATATTTTGAATGTTTGTGTATGTTGTCTCTCCCATTATATTTGCTAAATTATATTTTTCTACTTCAAATTTAATTAATTTAAATTTCATTTAATTTAACAGAAGTTGAATTTAATAAAATGAAATAAATTTGTATGAAAAATAAAATACGCAATTGTTTTTAATAATAAGAATTTGACAGAGATTTTAAAAAATGATTAAGCATTTGCGTCCGATTCCCAAATTTCAACGAAGACATAATAACGACGAAGCATGCTGAAAAAGATTACAGATTTTTATGTGATAAATAAAAATTTAGAAACAAATTCTTGTTCTGCTTTTAACATGGAGACCACGTCATCAATGTACTTCTCAATCATAGGCCTAAGATATTCGACAGATCAAGTGATTTATTGGAAATATTTATCAAAGAATTCGACTGGTATGTCAAATTTATAGACATGGATTAAAATCGGGAAATGCTCATGGTAACCGTATTTTTAACACTCTAAGGTTTTGATAACTACGAAGCCACTCCTGATAAGACTTTTTCAAAATTTTCGAGCGGCATTTAACCCTAATTACCCTGGGTCATTTTACATGCGTAACACCCTACGATGAGTCTTTTAGACTCATAGTAAAATTAACACAGAAAATTTATGAAATTCATATATTTGAAAAATTAAATTGATATTAGGTTGTTTAAAAAATAATGTCGTTTTTTAACCTTAATCTTTAAAGACAAATATCTCAGCGTAGAATCAACTTTATTAATCGAAATAACAGCCGTTAGCATCAATACACTTTTGCCAACGTTGCACAAGTTTATTTATTCCGGTTGCATAAAATTCTGGCTTTCTGGAGGCGATGAAATCTTGGAAGGTAGTTTTAGCATCCCCTTGATTTTTGACGTATTTCTCCTGGAGGAAAATGTCAAGATGTTTGAAAAAGTGATAATTAGTAGGCGAGAGGTCAGGTGAGTATGGTGGATGACTCAAAGTTTCGTAGCCAAGTTCGTTCAACAGTTGCATTGTCAGACTTGCGATGTGTGGCCGAGCGTTCTCGTGGAGAAGAATAGGCCCTTCCTATTGACTAATGATGGTTGTTTTTGTTGGAGTTTCTGGTTCATTTTGTCAATTTCTTGACAGTATCTCTCTGCCGTAATTGTTTCTCCTGGATTTAGGAAGCTATAATGAATAACACCGGCTGCAGACCACCAAACAGTCACCATCATCTTTTTTTGGTACAATTTCGACCTCGGAAAGGGTTGCGGAGCTTGATTGTGGTCCAACTATTGAGAAGAATGTCTCCGATTGTCATAGAGAATCCACTTTTCATCACACGTTACAATTCGGTCTAGAAACGGATCATTCTTCTTCCGCAGAAGAAGTGAAGACGATGCCTCAAAATGACGCATTTTTTATTGTCATTTAATTCGTTTGTAATCCATTTATCCAGTCAGGAAATGTATTAATTCATTATACCGATATAGACTCTTTGTACAAATTTATAACAGTTTAGAAAATATTAATGATAAATTAAAAGATTGGTTACATTCATCTGATTGGGGAAATTTAAAGACAAAATGGAAGGTATACAAATTATTGAAGAAATGGTTGATATTAAATCAAAAGATTATAGCTTTAGGCATATTTTAATAGCAAAAAATCAGAAAGAACAAACTTGTAAAATAAGGGAGTAAAGGATGTAACTTTTGAAAATAGGGTTAATATTTTATTTGATAATGAAACAATATTGAAAGAAGAAAAATATATTGTTTCTAAAAAACATAAAATTATAATAGTATCAAGAACTATGCAGGCATCTTCTGGATATGATAATAAAAGACGATATCACCTTTATAATGCAATTTTTTCCAATAGGATTTAATAAAAATGAATTGGCATCTCAATATATTTTATTTTAATTTTTATTAATTTAAATTTAAAAATTTTGTCAAAAATCAATTATTTTAATGGATTTTGAAAATATTGAAAAAAGATGAAAAATCAATTGTATTTTAATAAAATTATTTATAGGGTTTATTAGTAACCCCAATAATTACATTACTTCCGCGACACCACATTATCTAATTCACGGTAATGTCCGAATTCATGGCAATACTACGTATAATTTTCAGATAATAAATTTGCCCCCTTATTCTCTATTTTTCAATCCAATAGATACCTTTGCAAAATTAAAATGGGATTTGAGGACAGAGATGACTAATTATTCAGGCCTATTGTCGATCAGCCAGCAAGAAAGACAAATATATTCATTTTTATTTTTATAATTTTTTAAAATATGCTAATGATTTGGAAAATTATACTAATGACTTAGAAATGGTATATAAGGTTGCTAAAGATGATTAGATATTTTTGTCGAAAACGTTAAACGATAATTTTTTAAAATATGCTTTAACAAATATCTATTTATAAAATGAAGCATTTATTTGCGAGTCAGGATAACAGCGGCGATAATCAGCAATAGCCTGTTACAGGAATTGGAACTGCTCTTCATCATATGTTGAGTTTGTGTGACTTTTCTACAAAGGCTACTGCTCTTCGGCATTATTATTGGTGACGAGTAGTTTGTTTATAATAGTTTGGTTTCTTGCTTAAAAGCGCTTCTACATTTTAGTTTTCTAAAACTTTTCTTTGCAATGTTTTTGATTATATTTATTAATATTGAATTATTTAGAATAAGAATATACGATATATTCGATCAGAGTGTTTAACATCTAATGTTCGGGTGATCTCAATTGATGAATCACAGGAAGCTTGTTGTGGTACCCATGCACATAATACAAAGCACCTTCAAGATATCATAATAACTCATATTAAAAAAGCAAAACAAGCAAATACAGAAATTTCATTTGTTACTGGTCCAAGGGTTGTTGAAATTCGTAAATCAGAAGAAAAACTTATAAAAATGTGTAACGATATCGATAGCAGACTTACTTGGAATAATGAAGAAACCGACCGTATTATTTCCAAACTGAATCATTTATTACATTCAGAAACTTCAAAGACTGTAAGAAACAGGATTAATCAATGTATTCATAATATTAAGACAAAGAGAAATAGTGCCGTTGGTATATCTGCAATATTGCGCAATGAATTATCCAACTTTCACAATACTCAATCTGATTTTTGTATAATAAATGCAGCCATAACAAGCTTGAGAAAGGTATTTGTATTTTGTGTATATATTTATAAATTTATTTTATGACATGTCTTGTTCTTATCTACCTTATTCAATTTTTTAGTCTTTTTTAATATTTATCACAGAGGTTGTAGTCAAATATTCCTGATAAATCTTGGCAGAAATGTTATCTTTATAATATCCATCATTAAATGACTTGTAAATTCAATCCAGATTCGTACATAAATAAAATGTACCTTTGATTTTCTAAAACTTTTAATATGTATTTCTGCAAATTTATTTTTCTTATAGTTTAAATTGCTTTTCCAAAAATTTCTTCATTAATAGACGTTTCCGAAGAAATTTTTAAGGGGGGGATTAAAAATCATTTTTGAGAAACACCTTTATTAACAACATCACAATTTGAATGTAAACATTTATTGACAACACAAACAGATTCTTCACATCAATTCTCAGAGAACATCTTTCTTTGATTGATATAGTTTTTGTTTATGTATTCAAATCTAAAAAAACAATGAATGGAAAATTTTTTAATATTAACTTTTAATCTCTCATAATTTCATTGGATAAAAATACATTGCGTATTTTTTTAAATAAACATTAATTTTTAAAATATATTAAATTTAATAAGTTAAAATCGTTTACTAAAAATATTATTAAAATTCATAACTATAAAACTTTAATTAATTAGTACTTAAAATTAATTTCATTAGATTCAAATAATCAATCAATAAACATATCAATCCCATCTGAGTAGGAGAGTCACAAATCTAAACAACATACAAACAACAAACTTACAACATTCAAAATTATCCCTGACAACCGTAATATTAACAATATGTTAATTTTAAAATTCAATATTAAAATGGAATTTTGTTTCAATATTATTGATTTTAAACATGTACGTTGTGACAATCGGTTTTCAATTATTAATCTTATTATTTAAGTAAACGAATATAACATGGCGTTACGTGCCAGTATTATTGCTCAAAAATACCTAGAAGAATTGATGCTCAAGAAAAAGGAAGAGAAGTTATATACTTTCGGAATACATCATGCAAAAGAAAAAAAGCGATCGGCGAGTGTATAAAAAACGTTGATGTGACGAAAAAAGATATAATCGTATCATATTTTGATAAGAATATGATCTCCAAAATTCAATGCGATTCAATTACCGATAACAAACGAATGAATATCGATAGTATGATCACCAAGTTGAGAAACATTGAGAAACGAAGAGGAGAAACATTATCGTATTTCACTGGTAGAATGAAAGTCGAAGCGTTTAATCTATCTATAAAATTAGAGAGCATGGTCGTTAAGACATTCAGACATGGCATCAGGGATAAAATGTCGCGAAAATGTTAAGCCCCCAAACTCTAACATGTGCATTGGGAATGGTAATGGACAAAGATTGTGATTAAGAGGATAATTATGAACTATATAAAATTAGCAAAAATATGAATATAGCAAATTTGCTGCAGGAAATACAGAAAATAAAATCGGATAACATGCTACTAAGAGAAGAAATAGCGAAGTTAAAGAGCCATGGATGTCAAAAAACAACATATACCAAAATGTATCGAAAAAACAACAGATACGAGAAAATAAAATACTTCAATTGTAACAAGGCTGGACATATTCAGATATATTGTAGTATTCGATGCTATGGCTACGGAAGAAACCACAAGAAATTTAATTGTCCAAACCTTAAAACAGTAAAAGTAGAAGAATAATATTATGATCAAAGAAGCTGTCAGACCATCACTTCATATTGTACTTCAACAAAAGAACAGCGGCTCAATTTAATCAAAAAGATCAACACGGAAAGAAACCCGCTTTGATAGATCAGTTTATTAGTAATACAATGGTAACCCTATACAACGGTTTTATATGGGCTCGAGTATACATGATCTTGCACAAATACCAAAAGAGGAGAAAAAGTCGAAATTAATAGATATCTGTGCCGTTATCAAAAGTAAAATAGATACTTAAGAAAAATATAGAAGTTTTTAGTAAGTATATATATATGTTATATTCGTTTACTTAACACTTTGAGTACGGTGATATTCATATGTAATACTCATATGACGCAGACGTCTGCGTCATGTCGCACTTAAAGTGTTAAATAATAAGATTAGTAATTGAAGACCAATTGTCACCTGTATTTTTAAAAACGATAATACGATTCTCGGTAATAACGAACGTCGATACAACAAAATCCTCGATATTACGAATTATTTTTTAAACTGAAATGAAATTCTTTATATCGAGACTCGACTGTATTTATAAAAAATTCAATTTTAATATTAGCTTATTTGTTAATATAACATCCCCTGCCATCAGATATATATATATATATATATATATATATATATATATATATTGCCATAACACCGATAGAAAGCATGTTTTTCAAAATAAATGAACATTTCACACTTAACACAAACAAGCATTACCTATATTGACATACCATATACAAATAAATCCTTGTATATATGCGTATGTGTATTGCTTCTTACTCAGATCAGTAATTGGATGTGGTCATACATTGAACCGCATCACAAAGTGAATACTGTATAAAATTTCTATTTACGTTGAAAAAAATGTTTTTTATCGGTATTAGAATTACTCTTTACGAGCACTATACATGCACTTGCATTTTACTTTTAGTTGATATACATGAATTTAGCTTGAAAATAAATTGAAGCCTTCTTCGGTCAGAATCAAACTCGTTAATCATACGAGTTTAACCATTGATTTTACCTTGTTATTATTTTTTAGTTTCGCAAACTTTTATAACATGCAAAGCCCAAATAAACTTTGTTCAAACAAAGTCGACTTCACCCAAATTTGGTTATAAATTAATAGAATCAAAATTATTTGACGTATTGATAGAAACAAACTTTTTTTAACAAATTCATAAATTAAATAATTCTAAGTTTTCTGAATTAGAACATGTATCACAAAATTTTGTATGGGGTACTCTCTTATCCTTAAAGGTTCAACTTTAGGTCAATTAGCTTTATTAGGTTGTCCTAAAAGTTCGCGATCAAGAATATAGAGTGGCTTACGCCTAGTCGGGCGGGGAGATGTGAGTAGGAATAGTTACATAATAAATATTGTTTGTTACTACCTGAAATAACTAAGATTAATTATGTGATAATTATTGTGTGATTGCTGATGAAATTGATTATGTAAAGTCAGTTGTGATGATACAATAAAATGGGTTACTTTTCTGATGTTGAATGTATGCTGAATGTATGTTAAATGTATGCTAAATGCATGTTGATAGTATATGTGTGTTTTAGAGTGTAAACCAATGAAAAGGCTTTGAAAATGTGAGTCATTATAACATCACTATTTTCCCCATTAAATAGTCGAGATTATGGATATTGTGTTATCATTAATAAATCTTAGAATCGGAATTAGTTATTTTATTTTAAATGGATAACAATGATATTTTTCATTGTAAAATTATTTGAAATAATAATTTTTTGTTTTACTTTTATTTTTATTATCTAGGTTGTACATATCGTGGCAGATATGAACATTTCTCATCCATTTTTGATATACAGTGACGAAAAAGTGTTACTATATGTCCCAAAGGTAATACTTTTTTAAATATTTAATTGGAAAGATATTTAACATAATATTTATTATTACAGTTAGGAGAATTTACACATAAGTATAAGTAGTATAAGAAGAACGCACGAATCTTTTTTCGGACCGAATAGTTCAAGATTCCATCGTGATTCCATAGTTATACTACACAAAAACACATAAATTTATTTTAACCTATTGCACTTTTTGTACCAATCCCTTCTATTCGAAATTTAAATTTAAGTATTGTTATTTATATTTATTATCTGTATTGGGTTCGGATTCAAATTTTAAACTTGTGAAGGACTCATGTGAAAAGTTCATCCTTTAAATTTTTGAATAAATAATATTTGAAATAAGTAAATATTTAAAATCAAAAGTTTTTCTAATAATGTAAAAAATATCGTAATTAATTTTAAAAAGTTATTTTCGAGAATAATCGAATTTTATTTGTAGTGTAAAAAAAGCTTAAAATGAAATTAATTGGGAAATAATGGATTTTTAAATAATTGATTAAAAAAATGTATATAAATACAATGATAAAATAGGTTGTAATAATTTTAAAAGTTATTCTAAATAATTGTAAAAAAATTTAATTAAGACTTTTATCATTAACGTATCATAAAAATAATAAAATTTGTAAATATTGAAAAAAATAAAACATTAAAATCTTTATTAATTAGAAATGTTTCAAAAAAAAGAGAAATAACATTAAACTAATTCTAAAATAATAAAATATCATTATGATTAATTTAGTAAAAAATATGACTTCAAAATTTTGTTGGTTTTTAATTTAAAAATAAG
>MQRK01254425.1:0-14349 GCA_001938485.1 Girardia tigrina
TTTGAGGGTAAGCGAGTTTGATTACACAATGATACACCGACTCAGCTCCTGTAAAGTTCCATGAACTGTTAGCCAGGGTAAGTGTCGCACGAGTAATGGTGTGCTGACACTGATGGAGGACACCTACATTGGAGACAAACAGTCATCTCAAAACATGGATGTAGAGAACATTCATAACCGAGTCGTTCGAGTAATGTTTTGAATCACTGCGTTTTTGCAAGAATAGAACCGAATTCTTGAAAATAACTTTGAATCACAAAATGAAAGAGGTTGTATTGTGCATCATTATTAGTCATATCGAGTAACCAGTCATTAACATCCAAAATGGGAGTAGTAGGACAATGTGTGTGAGGATTATTTTCAAATGGTATTTATTGCATGTGGTTTTTAGGATTGTGTTCTCCCACCCACATGGAAGAATGATATCTGAAATGTTCTTAACCGTCGAATTAATCGGACAATGGTAAAATGTAAATGACAACTTTAAAATTAAATTAGTATATTATAATCAAAATATTTTAAAGTGATTTAAAATATTTTTGAAAATTATTTTATAAAGGAATTGTAATTTAAATTTGTTCGAATAATTAGAGTTTAGAGGGAGAATTAAAAATTATTGATCAAGAACGATGTCTAATTACGAAGGTTTTGTGGAGGTAATTCGAGTTGTGATGTCAATAAAAGTATTGGAAATCATATTAGAGTTCTTAATAGCGTGAATATTATGATATTATTGAAAATAACAAATACTCACCGAATGAGTGCCGAGTTTTCTTCAATTTGCAAAATCCACCGATCGAATTGTCATATGTCGATTCAATGAAGTTCAGGAGCGATGGGAAATCTACCAGATGGGCGTATCCGAGCATCTGGTTAAATATTATTCATTCAATCATTAGTAAATAGTGTATGTTCGTCATATTCAAATATTTACACAAAAAAGGAAGATAATGAAAATGGTTTATTCATAAACTTATGTAAAATTTACATAATTCAAAATGAATTAATACTAATTAATTCAACTGCTTTATTCATCTTAAATCAGTTTTACGCGATACGAAAATTTATAATTCCCTACTGTTCAATTAGATTTCAAAAATTATGCTAAGAATTGTCGAATTCCTAAAAGAAAACCGAATTTGTAAATGGTGACGAATTTTTATCGCTTTTGACTCCAGCTGAATACGAATCCCCACTGCCTCGAGTCACCAGATTTTCACTTCCATGGGTCAGATGCCGGGTGAAACGACCAGTCTATGGCCAGGGGGACAGAAGAATGAAGAAAAAACTTGCACTTGGTTCATAGAAACTTATTTCACATAATAAGTTTTTCATAGATATTTATCATCCGATTTTCTATTTTTAGGAGCAATAAAATTATATAGATAACCAATGGACACAAGTGCCAAAATATCCATCGTCATGTGAACAATGCCAATGACAACCCGCTAATGAATGTTTCTGGACAGTAGAATGACATCTATTTTTAGACACTAGTGGCACTGGTGAGACATTAAATGAAATTACAAGGTGGATCAATAATTTATAATAGTATAAAAAATGAATGAATAAGAAGACATTTTCTTAATAAATTTAGTGTGACGATTCCAGTTAGATAAATAGAAGATTCGTGGCGAATGAATGCTGAGAGCTACCTGAACATGCTCAAAATGAATTATCAGAAAATATTAAGGGGACTGAAGAGAATCTCCCACTTGCAATGAGATACTGAACCAGTTCATACAGTGAGGCATCAAGGGATTATTTCCTGTACCATGACCGAATTTTTAGGAAATGACAATTGGTCATTTACTATTAAACGATATATCTTTTGAATCGGTAGTGATATATTTTGATGTATTACGAAACTTCAAAATCAGCGATGATTGGTGTGAACATTAATTTAAAATGGGGCGAGCACTAAATGGCAGAGCATCGAATCTGCTGCTTCTCTGCAACCAGTATCCGGGTGGACATGGAAAATGGATGGAGCAGGTACTATGCCCATGAAAAAGAAAATCGGTGTAGCCTATTGCTATCGATAATTCCATTCTTTTTATTGTTTTTGAAGGCCTTCTACTCAATCGATTTTCTTCAATCTTTGCTCACTCACTCATTCTCGATGACAATAAATGATTGAGTGAAAATTTGATCGAAAAAACTTTCCAAAATGAAAAAACGGAAAATTCGGAGTTCCCGAACAATATTAATTGCAAGATATCTACTTATAAATTATCAGTAGTTTATATTAATTTTTAATGTGTTTTTTTAATTTAAATTTTTTAAATTTTAAAATCTTTGTTGGCAAAGTAGAGAGTTCTGTCTGCATAAAGAATGGATATAAATTTTAAATTTTTTGATTTACTAGTTTCTTGACTGAACACATCAACCATTGTTATTGTGGCTAGTCAAATGCGTGTTTATTGAACAAAGAAAGATTAAAATAAATCAATAGATCCTAGGATTAATGAGCAAACGAGTCTCTCGACAACCTTATTGAGTGTGTTTAGATGGCGCAATTATTCATTGATTATGTAACCGATGCTTGCTCATTTCAGCAGGTTTAGAATTTTTTCTTGAGAATTTCTTGAGACCTGACGATGTCAGTTATAACGTCGAAATCAATTACCAATGGAAATAAAACTTCTTTTGTGAAATGGCATTTTTTAATTTAAAAAATAAATCAATACGTATAATTTCATCGATCGAAGACAACCAACCTTGAGAGAGGCGCCAATCCAAAATGTGTAGCAACTGTCGTCGTCTTTGTGCGGCCGTCCATGGAACCCCTCATTTTGTCGATTAATGAGCCAGCGGAGCAGCAGAGCTCGCTGAGGCCCGTCCTTAGGGAAACACGTGTCCAATCGGGACACGAGAGTGAGACTGGCGAGCGCACAATAGGTCGAACCACCGTGACTCTCTTCACGCGGACGCTGTCCGAATCCCCCATCATAATTCTATCATCACCATTTTTATTAAAGTACACACAAGAAAATACTATCGATCGATCAATGCGACAATAATAAATCCCCACCTGACAATTCAAAATAAACGATACGGCCGCATCGATATCGATCGTGCTGAAATCATTTAACATCGCGCATGAGGCAAACACGGAAAATATGAATCTCACATCGGCCTCGGGACAATCGAGCGCCGCGTAGAAACAACCGTCGCGACGGTTTTGGAGTTTAGAGAAACTGGTCAACAACCCGGGCTTATCGATCCGCGAGAGATCGTCGCCCAATATCGTTAAACAAACCAAACACGAGTACGTCATCGTCACGTGGCACGACATGTAGTCCTTGATTAATTAGAGATAAAGGTTGTTTAGTCAATCAGGATGAAATTCGTTATTTCCCCCAACAAATAAGATTTTTTGTCAAAAATCTTTCTTTACAATTATTTTTAAAATGATTTATCACTATTTTTCAAATCATTTTCTTAAACCTGTTCCCGAAAAGCCATGTAGGCATTTACAAACGATATCCGTATGATTTTCATGTCATTTGACACTTGTCCATGTAAGTTTTTTGTTAATTAATTTATGACTATTTTTATTGATTTATAATTACAGGGTGGTCCAGAATTATGGCAGTTTTTACTATGATTTTGGACCACCCTCTATGATTTTTATTTGTTTCTCCTGCTTTTTAGCTTATTTTCTAATAAATAAACATAATTTGTGTTTTTGTTTTTAGAATGGTGAGGAAATCTGTTCATCGTGGATTAATCATCACTCTCTACAAGAAGGGTGTTGCGGCGACCGAGATTATTAATCGATTAGGAGTCAATAAAACAGTCGTTCATCGAACAATTCGAAGATATAATGAACTGGGAACAAGTGAAGATCATCATATCTCGCTCTTCTTTGTGTCGAATCATTATTGATGATCTCAAATTGAATGCCTACAAAGAAAATGAAGTTCAACTTTTATCAAATGCGATCAAAAAAGAAACGAGAAGATCGATCAAAGGCTTTGCTTCGACGTTTCCGTGCTGAACATTTGGAAATCGCTTTCTCCGACGAAAATATATTTACAGTACAAGAATATTAGAATCAACAAAATGATCGACTTTACGCCAAATCAAACCCAATCATCCAGATTCAACAAATTTCTCATCCACAATCGGTCATGGTTTTTGCTGCGATAACTTCAGATAGAAAGATGTCATTGGTTTTCATTGATGCGGATGTAAAAGTAACTAAGATATCTATCGAGATGTTTTGATGAATCAACTTCTTCCATGAGTTATTTCTCATTTTAGAACATGCATGTTGACAATTCAACAAGATAGTGCACCCACTCATAAAGCTAGAAAAGTGCAGACTTGGTACCAGCAAAACCTACATCTTTTTATTAAGTTCTCTGAGTGGCCACCAAGCTCCTCGAATTTAAACTCCCTGTTATTCTGTCTGGTCCGTTTTGGATGCTAAAGCCTGTTCAAAACAGCACAAAATGACAACTCTGAAGAAATCTTTTTTGAAAGCATGGAAAGAGTTCGACGCAGCCTACTTGGTCGCCACGGCCAACGCATTCCCCAAACGTATTTGTTAAGAGAACTCACACATTTGATAGAACATTTATTACATTCATAATTTTGATCATCTTTATGACAATCAATAGTATTACTTTCACTTAATTCCATCACACAATGTTTTCATATTCCTCACAATCTGAACTAAATTGAAGAAAGTTATTTTATTTTAAATATTTAATTTAAATTTTATTGGATAAAATAAAATTACTTTTTCTAATCATTTTTAAACATTAATTTGATTTTAATTATTTAAAAATTTACAAAAATAAAATCATTAAAACTATTTAAAAGTTGCAATAATAAAAATTAAAAATTTGAATATTAAATCTAAATTTGAATAAAACTAGTAGTCAGATTATAAGAATTAAAATATTGATAATCCATCTGATTAGGAGAGACACAATCCCAAATCAACATAAACATTTAAACATGCAAACACTACACAAAAGTATCAACACACCAAATATTCTGACAGTATTAAAGTCTCTATTAATGTTGGTGGTTTACACTTTGAAGTTCAATTGTTATTTATGTTTTATGAGCAATACATTTTTTAATTTAATCATTTTTTTCAGTATCATTACAAGTTTTTGCTTTACCAGCAATGTATTGAGTTGCTGTAATTCTGGACCACCATGTATTTATGAATTAATTTGTGATTATTTATGAATTAATTTGTGATTAGTAATTAATTAATTTGTGATTATTTATGAAATAATTTGTGATTATTTATGAATTAATTTGTGATTATTTATGAATTAATTTGTGATTATTTATGAATTAATTTGTGATTATTTATTAATTAATTTGTGATTATTTATGAATTAATTTGTGATTATTTATGAATTAATTTGTGATTATTTATGAATTAATTTGTGATTATTTATTAATTAATTTGTGATTATTTATGAATTAATTTGTGATTATTTATGAATTAATTTGTGATTAGTAATTAATTAATTTGTGATTATTTATGAAATAATTTGTGATTATTTATTAATTAATTTGTGATTATTTATTAATTAAATTGTGATTATTTATGAATTAATTTGTGAATATTTATGAATTAATTTGTGATTATTTATGAATTAATTTGTGATTATTTATTAATTAAATTTTTCAATTTGTCAAGTGTCATGTATAATTTTTTTGCGGATCTTACAAATGTTTAAAGAGTATGCATGTATTGAACTAGTGTGTCTTGTAAATATGTTATGAGGCGTGTTTCGATTTTTTTACCAATTCTAAATAATCTGATATAATTCATTGCTTATGATCCAGTAGAATGACTCTTTGATCCATTGTCATTGGTCAGATTATTTTTTCTACTTATTTACAGATAGAAATTCAGGAATCTCCCCAAATGATTTGGTTGCATTTCTAATCGGGAACGGGTGCATTAAATTTTTAGGAGAATATTTTTGTCTGAAAGAATAGTATTACGAGCAGAGTAATCACGTAAACCACTGTTATCAGAATACTTTGTGTAAATAATTTTAATTAATAAAAAATTGGATCACTTTTTATTTGATTTTTGATAAGTTGTAAAAACAAAGTTTATTATATTTAAAGTTGATAATAATTAGGCATTTGCTTCGTTATTTGAAAATTAAAAAAAACAATTACAAATCATTTAAAGAATAATAACAAATTAAAAATAATGATCAACTAATTTTAAAATAACTGATAAATCATTTACAAAATAAGGGTTCATTTGATTATTGGTCCCAATGGTTTGCAAGAGTACAGTACAAGTTTTTTAACATCTTCATTTTATTCTGTTATTTTTTAATAATTTAAAATTTTTTTTCAATATTTCTTAAGTAAAAATTTGATAATTTTTCAATAAATTATTAATTTAATTCTAAAACTTTTTTTAAAATTTTTATTATTTTTTTTCAGTTAATATTTGATAATTTAAAAAAATATTGTTCCTATAATGAAAATTAACTCTCGTTAAAATTTATTATTTTTATTATTGGATTTTCAGAATTTAGAAAAATCGATTTTTAATTAAAAATAGAATATTTTTAGAAATGAATAAAAATAATTTAATAAATATATTTTAAATTATTAAAAAAATAGCAGAATAAAATCTATAATTTACACGAAAGAGACATTTAAGCAACTTAAACAAAAACAATATTTTTTTAAAAAATATTTAATAAATTATGTAAATTTTAAAATCTTTTTGGTTAACTTTTAGTAAAAATTCGATATTTTATAAATAATTTTTTTCAAAAAATTGGATCTACGACAAAACTCCGCTGTCAAAAACACCGAACTTAATAATTAAATTAATATTACTAAAATGAATATTATTAATTGAATTTTTTTCAATGAAAAATGTTTAAATAAACCTGTAAATGAGCTGAAATGTCAATGCATATTTGTGGTGAAATACTAAATTATAGAAAATTTAGATGGGGCACAATACATTTTGTAGAAAGAACGTTAATATTTCATTTTTAAGAAAATATTTGTCAAAATATTTTTTAATCATAAAAAATATTATTTTATTCTAAGTTTTGAAATTATTTTTATAAAAAATATTTTTGATATTTATTCAACTTTTTACTATTTTTTAAATTTTAATATTAATTTATTTCACATTAATAAAAATTAAAAATAATGACAATGTTTTCCAATATTATTTTAAAAATAATTCCAAAACTTAGAATCAAATAATATTTTATTAATTATTATTTTATTAAGACAATTTTTCAATTACCGTATTTCTCCGTGCATAAGATCCCTTATTTTTGGAAAAAGTTCCTTAATTAATTCCAGAAAATAAATTGAAATTTTTGTTGAAGAAATATTTCAAATATTCACTAATTTTTGAAAATTCGCGTTAAATATTCATTCAATTTATACAAAATGGGTCTTATACGGTAAATATTTTTGGTTAAGATTTTGAAATGACTTCCTTGAATAACTCAATTTTCTCGATTAAACTTATTATTTTTTTTAATTATTCAATTATGAGAATTTGTAAAAATAGAATTTTTATTTGAAATTAAAAGAATATTTTTAGAAATGAATTAAAATAATTTATTAAATATTTTTAATAAGAATCGAATTTCTAATTAAACCGAAACAAAACTACACTCTTAAACCAGTGAGGACCGATAGCCAAGTCCGCCGACAGTCTCCCAGTCACAGCGCACCATCAAATCGTCTTTCAGTCAATCACATCTCCCCTAGTTCTAATTCCCCTCCGTTTCCTCACCTCATTCCTAACGTCCCCCGAGCGCGGATAGAACCCCCCGCGGAATCCCCGGCGCCCTCTCGCTGCTGTGAGTAGTAAACCACCATCAAATACAAATCAACAAAGACGTGCGCCAATTTACTACAAGTCTCATCGGGAATCTGCAGATCGTATATCCAATCGATCAATTCCCGCTTGTCAGACTCGGCGAACACGTCGTCAATGCGGCCCAGCAGATCGAGTCCGGACAGTGCGAATTGCAGGATGATCACTCTATCGTAACGATCGTCATTTGTGTAGCGAGAGCGGCCGGCTTACCGAGACGTGTCGTAGGACTCGAGACAGCCAGGAATGTGCTGCACGAACTTCTTGAAGTATTCCGCTATCAAATTGGGATTCATGCGCCTTTACAAACCGATCGGAAACAATTTCGATGACGGAGATTATTAAAACAACGACAGCAATTATAATTTTTATCGACCGATCGATTCAATTTGAGAATATTCATGGCGATATCGACTAAATAATAATTATTATTTTGACTGCTTTGATTTACATATTGTCGTAGAAAGAATATGAATATTCGGGTTGATATTTTCATTTTAATTCAGTTAATGAAACCGGTTTTTTATTATTACTTTTGCTAATTAGAAAGATTAAATACATTGAAATTTAAATAACAAAATATTCATTAAATGACTTAAAATTTTTTTCATAAGTTAGGCGAATTTATTAATTTTAAGATATATATTTTCATTAATTTTTATATACATAAAATAATCTGATAATGACAGAAATTGCATATTTGAAACTTCGACAAGAACTTTCCGTACACCTTACACATTAAATAAATGATAAAATGAAAGATAATCCAGA
Source organism: Girardia tigrina (assembly GCA_001938485.1). Classification (NCBI taxonomy): domain Eukaryota; kingdom Metazoa; phylum Platyhelminthes; order Tricladida; family Dugesiidae; genus Girardia; species Girardia tigrina. The sequence goes on from MQRK01254425.1 coordinate 8,630, forward strand.
TTAAATAACGAAAATGAATAAACTCAAAGAAATTTTATTGCAAAATTAAAAAAAATATTTAATAAATAACAATGAAAATTTTTAGATCAAGTTAGATTAATTTATTTACATTGCATCCCTAATTTCCAAGATTAAAATAAATGTCATAAAAATCTATGAATGATATATTTTTTTATTTATTTTGAAAATCGTAAATAATAAATTATAAGATAAAGATAAATAAATGACAATTGCAATCTTTTCATGAATTAAATTAAATCATTTAGTTTTCATAATAAGATTTTTCATGAAAATTTAATGTAATTAGCTAATTGATGTCACCGTGGTCATTAACAACCCAGAGAATTAAAAGTATAATAAAACAGTAATGGTAGATCTCAGTGACCGAAGAATAGCTAAATATAATTATTTGCGACCCATGTTTAACACTCTAAAACCACTAATTCAAATATTGTATGATAAGTTTTTTTACTATTTGTGAACATATAGTTTATAATTTATTATATGAAAACATAGTTCGGGGCATAAATAAATTTATCTACCTAAGGGGTGGTCAAACTTTTATCCATTATGGGTTACTTATTTTATAAAATATAATCTCCGGGTAACTATGAATAACGCTTTCAATTTTAGTATTTTATAATCTTGCATAAATATTTTGATAAATGATTAACAAAATATTCAATGAAAAAATATTATTGCAAAAGAGCACTGAACTGAAAATATAAATTAGTATGCATACAAAATTCTACTCTTTCGATTTGTCCTCGTCAATCAATCAACGTATACATCAATACAAGTGCAATCACATAATAAAAATTTAAATAATTTAAGATATTATTGCACGTCCTCATATTGCCAGAATGACAAAAGAAGCCATTCAAACGCTTGGTTGGGAAGTGTTACCGCACCCTCCGTATTCACCTGACTTGGCTCCATCTGATTTTCATCTTTTCCGTTCGCTTTCTAACGCTTTGCGTGATGTTTTGTTCAAAAATGATGGAGAACTGCAAGTTTGGTTGGCTGAATTCTTCGAGTCCAAGACCGGGCGATTTCTACAAAAAAGGCATTGAAAAACTCGTTGAACTTTGGGAAGAAGTCGTGAACAATGGAGGAGATTATATTTGTAATTAATTTGTAATAACTTTTTTGTTAAAAAATAAAATTTTAATTTTTAAAAAAACGGCGGGAACTAATTCCTCAACCCAATATATCAAACAGAAGGGCAAGATGAGAAAAAAATAAAAGGTATTTGAATGCTATTTACATGTAGCATTCAGGAATTAATTTCTTTATCGGTCATAAATGATTGTATCAGTTAAAAATAAATTTATTTTTACTTAAAATTACTTCTGAAACAACAATATTTTCACATAAATCACTATCTAACAGTATATACCAGAAAAGTGTTAATGGTGAAACAGATTTATTATTGAACAAATGTAAAGTTTTTTGACAGACTTATTACTTCTTAAACTCTGTAAACGAATTTAAGAACATGATCGATAAAAGAGTGAAATTAAGATACATCTGAACATGAAAAACATACCGTTTTGATGTTAAAATTAATAATTTAAAAATTTTATATGAACATTTTGATAGTTATTCGCAGAGATTATCGCACTCTAAAATCAATTTTCAAATAGCAGTCTAAACAAGCTTTAATTGAAAACTTTCGATTTCCATATCATAAAATGGTACGGGGACACTTAATCCCGAGAAAGTTAATTCCTGGTAAAGTTAATCCCGGACACTTAATCCAGAAGACATTTGATCCCGATGACATTTAATAATAACAAAAAATAACAAAAGTCTCTAATAAATATCATTATTAATTAAACATTAACTTTCAAGAGTGTGACATGAGCCGTTGCACGTAGAAACACAAGTACCTCAACACGATTATAGGCGGTCACAGCTCTTTTTACTCTTTCATTCAAAGTACAATATCTCTTCTAAGCTGTGTGTCTTATGCAGGTAGAACCATGAAGTGCTGGTTGTTTATTTATGTCATTCTGATCCCATTCATGAACTTCCAGGTTATTATGTGATAATATTAAAAGAGTGATTGAAGGTCATTATGCCATCCTTCAACTGAGTTTGTCATTCTTACAATTCCTGCAGTTGCAGCCTCGTGAGATGAAACAAAAAAAACGAATCACGCTTTTAACAAAAAATTATTGTTACAACAAAACCCTGAATATTCCGACAAATATTTCATTAATAATTATATCCCCACCTGAACCCTAGTTCACATAATCGTTTAACCAATCAGATCTCTTCCGTGTTCTGCTTGATCTGATTCACATCTGAAGCACAAGAACTGTTGTCGTGCTAATTTTTTCTGATTCTTTACATATCAGTCCATAATTTTCTAAATGATTTCTCACTTCCGAAACCGAAATTATATTTTCATCTACAATCAAGTCGTCCACATCATGAGATACCCCTTTTTTCTAATACATTCTGAGTTTCTAAAATAAATTATAGTTTTCTATTCATGATCTTCGAAGCTGAAGCCAATCCAAAACCCAATTCAGTTAATTGATATGAACATTCATTAATAAACAGTCGCTGATATTCCCACAGATCTTTTTCAACTTATATCTGTAAGTACGCATCTTTTAGATCAATAATTTTACAATTTCCAGACATTTTTCTCCACTTGCGGAGCGATTCACTAACTGCTATTGTTTCCATCGTGTGAGAATGAATAAACTTATTAACCTCCCTGAAATCCAAAAAATGTCTTACCTTTGTTGTATCTCAGCAGAGGCTTTTTCGGTTTCTTCAGCAAGAATAGCTGACAACCAACCAATTCCCGGAGCACGTGCCATACGATTGATCCCATCTGTAGTTCCGTCGATATGTCATCACAGAATCGGATGAATGATCGATTTGTATCTTTTTCGTTTAGTTTCTCCTCGGAACATCGATCTAATTTGTTCAGTTTTACTTTCATTGTCGGACGGGAATTGTTATTTGATTGATTGATTCCCATTTTACGGGCGATATTGTTGAGGTTCTCGGTGACATCGGGATCATTCTGGCTGTCAACTCGACTCAAATGTTTATCGACACTCTCTTGCACATTAAACGTCTTAGTTTTATTATAATTATTCGCTTTGATTTCCAATTTACTATTCGGACAATCGTTGAAAGAGTTTTTTATCGATTCGGAATTCATTTGAGTTTTAATTTACGGTGTGTTATTTTTAGTTTCTTTCGTCAAAAATATTAACAAAAATCTTCATACAAATTTTTTCTTTTCTTAATTAAATTGTTATTTTATTTCAAAACACAATATGAAGGCAAAATTTTATTTGTTAATTAACTTTTCAATTTAATCGATCATTGGTACATTTCATTACAGAACATTGCATAATTTTTTTTTAATTACAGAAATTGTGATTGATTACAATTTCATTGTCATAACACACACACCGGCACAACGCGCACACATTTTCCAATTTTCCCTCCAATTCATTAACACACACACAACAACGAAACACCATTGGATCATTTGAATCAGAGTGATCACAATTCATAAATTTGATTGGTCCATTTAAATACAATTGTTCAAAACAAAGAAATGTGAATTTAATTCACAAAAATTAATACGACTTTGTTTAAATCGATCAACTGCATCTATTCTCCTCTGTGGCAATCTGAATTTCGAATAAAATCGAAATTAATTCTGTATCGATTAATAATTGGTCATATGATGATCTAATTCGATCAGCATCGAAATACAATTATAACATTCACAACGATTCGAAAGCGAAAAAGAGCAAATTGGCGTTAAGTAAAAACATTGACTAAAATGAATCGACTCATAATTAATTTTGAATCATCACAAACCATATGAACGTGATGATCTCACATATATTTATTTATATATATACTTATATATATTTCATTTAATTATTTAATTCAATTAAATCTTATTTAACTTTTTATTTCTTTTTTATTTTAATTAATTATTTAAATTACTTATTTAATTATTTTATTTAATTATTTTTCTTTTTTTAAATTATTGTTTGGGTTCAGCCAAAGGGTCAAGGCAACCGCAGCGCGACCAACCTTCTATTTTGCTTCTTAATTCACACACATGAGAAGAATAATTCCATTCTTGTTTCTCTCAACTGTGACCTTCCATCCATTATTAATCCATCTTTCCAGTTCCTTAAAGTACTACTCCCTGTCTTCTTCACTCACCTTATATTGAGCCACAGTGTTCCGTATAATTGGTTTTATGTCCTTCCATTTCCATCTTTCCACCCATCGACTACCATCAAACCTTGCTGTGAAGTCAACATCATCGATCACTGTGCACTCTACCATATTTTTTATACTCGCATAATCTATGACATGAAGATTTATCTTCTCATCTTGTCTGTTCGAATTCCATGACACATTACCATCTACATCAATTTGAATACATCCTAATTTCTTTATCAAATCCATTCCGAAAATCGCATCAACACCAGATACTAGTTTATTCATCACTAACATATCACTATTTACTCTTCTTCTTCCTACGGTTACTTCAACACTAACTTGCATTTTATACTCTAATTTTATTCCACCCCCTCCAGTGAGCCATCTTCCTTTTTCGTTTATTTCTCCACAACATACTTTTCTCTCGATCATACTCACCGTGCTGCCAGTATCTATCAGTGCCTAGACCTCTATACAATTTATCCAAGCACTTACAATTGGTAGGGTCTTAATTATAATATGAGAGCCAGTGACGCCTACTGCTCTCCATTGTAGTTTAAATTATTTCAATTCCTTACAAAATGGATCGGTTGACCGCAAGTATAGCAAAAGAGGTTTTTCCGCTTTCTCGACACCGTCATTGGACTTTTGTGATATTTCTTTGGAAGCGTTCTGCCACGAACGTTTCCCATCACGTCCTGGTGGCTGTCGGACATCATCTCGAACCAATTTATTGTCCTTGCTATTCCTGACGATCAAAACAATTTTTTTCTCGATTGTCCCTTAAAAATACATCGGCCTTACTGGCAATACAATCTAAACTTATCTTTGAATATTCGATCAAAGTTTGTATTTTTTCCTTCACATTCAACGGAAAAGAGCTGATAAAAAATAACCTTGCCGTGTTTTCGTCGGTAATGCGACACTTTGAACATAAGAGCTTTATATCACTCAATAAACTCTTGGCACTTTCATCACCATTCCATTTTTTGCTTCAATTCATCAAAAACTTCCACATCATTTTTTTGAAACATTTCTTTCAATGCCGATTCAATTTCATCGATATTGCATTTCCGCGATTTATCTAAATGAACCCAGGCATCATATGCCTTACCTTCCAGTAACATTGGCATGGATTTAGCCAAATCTTCATTAGCGATCGAGCCACTTCCCAATATCCTCTTCTCCATTGTACTGTTTAACAGTTTTCATCAATGTCTTCATCTTGGCCCAGTAGCTTGTAAGTTTGAACAAATTGAGATGAAACAAAAAACAAATCACGCTTTTAACGAAAATTTATTGTTACAACTGTTAGTGTTTCGAAAAATACATGTGAACACTTTTGATAAAATTTTATAAAGGAAAATTTTTAAATAATTGTTTTAGTAAAATTATTAATTTCAAATAAAATAATATTTAGTCTAACAAAACTTGGAATTAAAATTATAAATGTTTGTTTTACTTCATCAAAAATTATAAATATTTTACTCTTTGTTTTA
>MQRK01254425.1:15045-25408 GCA_001938485.1 Girardia tigrina
GAAAAATTGATTGATGGAATCTAGTGAAAGCCTTACTGTTGATCATCATAAAGATGATAAAAATTGTGAATATAATAAATGTTCTGACAAATGTGTGAGTTCTCTTAACAATTATTATTTGTGACTTGTCGATATTTGTTATTTGAAATAAAGTTTGAAAAAATAATTTGTGTTCATTATTTATATATTTATGTTGGAAGTCCTTTCTGAATAATTGGAGTCAGATCAAAAGATTAAAGATTATTGATTGAGAATTATTGATAAAAGATTATTGATCAAAGAATAAAGAATATAAATTTTCGAGTAAAGATAAAGATTTAAGATTTGTATTTTAGAAAGTGAATAATTGAAATTAAAGACATTTTAAATAAAATCCCAACACAACAAAAACCTGAATATTCCAACAAATATTTTATTAATAATTATAGTAAATCAAATAGAACATTTTCAGTTCATCATAATTAGTTTTGAACTCTTGAACGTGATATTTATTGCAGTATCATCTTCAAATTTCTATAATAAAATTTATATCATTTTTAGGAAATTAATTAGAGATATTTTAATAATTGTTAGAGGTTTTTGGTGAAATTAAATTTTTTGAACATCTAAAACGTTTACTCATGTCTATAATTAAAATAGGTACAAATAATTTATTTACATAAGTTTTAGGAGAGTAATTTAAAAATGGAAATTTTAATTGAAAAGTATTTTTACAGTTATTGTTAAAATCAAAAGTGAAAATAAATATTTTAAGAAAAACGATTTTTAAAATCAAAATTTAAATCGGGAATAATTTTGACACTTATCTCTCATATAATAATTTTGTCTATCCCAGTGATATTCAACATGATATAAAAATATTTTTCCTGTTAGTTCAAATATAATTGTTTTTTAAAAACAATATATTGTTGAAATATTAAATATTTTCCTTCGCAGTGTCAGTCTCAATGATCCCATTAATAATTTAATTAGTTAATGAGATATAATTACAATAGAATTTATATATCTATATATGAATTACTAAACTAATATTGAAATATGTTTTATCATTAGTTATCATTATCAAGTAGAGGACGTGTGATACTGTGTATATATGGCACGTTGTTATGATGCAGTAAGTGTTATAAATATTATTTAGTGTACTAAAATATTGTATTTGTATGGTTTATTTTTTGTGTAACTTTACTTTATAAATTGTTTAAACCTTCCTACTTTATCAATTATCAATACTGTGGAACAAGGTGGGCGGTAAGAATATTTTACCACCAATCGAGGTGAAAAAGTGGGCGGTAGGTATGAAAAGGTTTACTATCCTTGGTCTATCCTGTAATACAACCATAAAGAATACTTGAAACATGTTTTTGATTTGAGATCTCTATCATTCTCATTTAATATTTTAATTAATTCAAAACTCTAAGTTTGAATGTTCCCGAATGTACGCCTACTTATTTGAAGCTAATGGTCCCAACAAAAAATCATGAATCTTTTTCAAGAAAACTAAGTATTTGAAAATCGTCCTCCAAACATTTATAACAATTATTTCCTTCCAAAATAAATAATTTTGTATTTATCAACTTAAAAATAAATTTACTACAATTAAACGAAATATGAAATTTTTCCGATATTTTTCCATGGGAAAATTCCAAGAAATATAAATGATTAAAGTGAAATTTCCGAAAACAATCAATAATTACTTTTGATTTTTTTGAAAAAAGAAAAATAAGAGAATCTTTCATTGTCAGATTTATCGATTTGTTTCGCTAATTTGATGGAGAAACATTATCTTATGGAAAACTGTTTCCCCAGAATCCCATATGCTTGACTTACCGAATGGCTCTCGGTGACAGATTAATATAATTATGCGTCCTCCAACGATGGACCCATTCCTTTGCTTCCTTTCATCTCTTATCTCAATTAAATGAAGTTTATGGCGTTAATTTTTGTCGCAAGGGTTTTTGATGTCTATTTTAATGACTGAAAATAATTTGTTTTAATTCTCAAGAGACAATTTGATTTTTAGGATTTTCTTCTTTTAATAAGAATATTAAATTTATATATATAAAATATTCTATCGCGTACAATAAAAATTATTTGTTAAGTAATAATCTTGATTCAACTTCAATTTAAAGCCGATTAAAAATCGCAGAAAACTGACGAAGGATCCTTGGAAATATAATACGAATTATAAATATAATCGTTAATAAAAAATAATTACAATTGTCCCTATTGACCCAAGTTCAATTTTTAGTATTTCAAGACGTGGGACCTTTTATAGTGGAAAAATAAAACATTATTAATATGAGGATTTTCGGAAACTCGTACAATTTTTTGAATTTGAAATCTGAATTTTCCAAATCATTTAAAAATATAAAAATTAAAATATAAGAATATTTCGATTAAAATAAAATAAGTTTATATAAATTTTTAAAAAATTTAAAAAATAGAAATAACTAAAAGAATTAAAATAAAAATGGTAATACATTTTGATATAGACTTTTGTAATTTAAAATTCAAACTTAATAAGTTAGGAGTAAATTTTTTTAATAGAATTTGAAATAAAAATATTAAAATTTCAAAATTACATGAAATAATAACTTATGTATCTATTAATAACCAAAGTCATCCATTAAAAAATATATTTTAAGACAATATATTTCGACGGATCTACCGTCATCTTTAGGTCACTAATTAATAATCAATTCACCTGTATATAAATACAAAAATGATGATTGTGATAATTATGTATCTATATTTATAATTCTTTATTTTTATGTATAAATGGTTTGTGTGAGAAAAAAATAAAGTGTTCCTTGGAAATTTTTTCGAAAAACTTGTTTAAAAAAGATGTTATTTTATTGTTAAATAATAGTTTTAAATAGTTTTAAATTAAATAATAGTTTTAAAAAATATCAACTTCGAAGTTTCAACTGTGAATATTCACAAACGTAACAATTTTTATACTTTTATCACAAATATTATTATATATTTAGCGAAATTCCATAGAGACCCCTGTCAATGTAGTATAAATGATACAAACAATTAGATTTTGATATTAAATCACAATTTTAAAGGGTTTTCTGCTTTTAATTTCCATTTCCAAGTTCCAAATTTTCTGCTTTCAGCATTTTATAAAGGGTCATCAACTTGGGTCATACATTAATGAACAACATCCGTATTATTAACTACTTTTTTTAAAAGGGAAACGGAACACTCGTAATGATTTTCCATAGTATTATTTTGATTAGTTGTAGAATATTATTTTCGAAATTCCTCGAATCTTTTTCATTTTCTTATAAATTGATTATTTCTTTATCATAAAAATATCTTTCAACAAATTAGTATTGAGCTTTCTTTCCAGAAACTTTATTCAGGAGATAATGTTGATTGATTTCGACTAAATAATTTTAGGGTTAGGGTGACGGATTCGTTTCTGAGTTTTTACTATTTTTTCACTCTATTTGTGGTTGGGTTAAATAATTAAAATCAAATTAATGTTTAAAAATCAGTTTAAAAAATCAGAAATAGACATTTTTAAAACTTTTATTTTATAGCAACAAATATAACATGTCATCTTTAATTTATTTTTTTTATAATAAGTTTCCATTTTTTATTTTTAAAATTTTTATTAACTTATTTTATTCTAATCGTAAAATTCTTATATTTTAATTTATGATATTTTTTAAATGTTTTAGAAATCTCTTTGTTAGATTTTAAATTCAAAAATTTATGCCATTTTCCCAAAATCCTCACACTTACCTAAAATAGTTATGATTTATTACAATTATTATTCATCGGTGATGTCACTCTTCATTGCTTAAAACATAAAATTAGAAGATTAATAAATGCCCCAAAACCTTATATTTTGTACAGTCTGAAAGACAATTTGATTTTAATCATCTATCATTATTATTAGTATTATTAATATATAATTTTTCATATTTTCATTTATAATTTTTAGTAAGTTTAATTAGAATTGAAAAATTTAATTAACATTTAATATTTCAATTTTTTAAGATTCAGTAGAATACGAAAGAGAGGAACTATTATTCTAGGACTTCCGACGAAGGAGGATGACGCCCTTCCACCGTCTATTTATCCTTCTAATTTACTTTGGGTGTTTCATTTATGTAACAATAGTAATAATATCAAATGTTATATGTATATTTTATTGAATTATATCATGTAATTTTGATTCAAAATGACTAAGAAGGCATTCCACAAACTACATAGAATTTCTTCTTTATGTAAATTGTCTAAAAACAATGAACGTTACTCTTTACACAATTTGACAGCAACAATGTGTACATATGTATCATGACAGTTTTGAGATTCTTTTCAGATAAACTGGAAGACATTTTTATCGGAGACTCACTTAGGAAGTATTCATCTTTTCTTTATAATTGATTTGACAGAACAATGACCTCTTCTCAAAACAAGGATATGGCAATGGATGTTAATTGGCCCCAGACAAATAAAAATGCTGATGAGAGCAAGTAGAGAATAGGCTAACGACCGAATACCATTGGAATGTCCTTTATTGATCACAATGCCTTTACATCAGTAAATATAAAAAAAACATAATACGATATGACTATGATAATCCTTTAAATTTAATAATTTATTCTATGATTAATTCAAAATATCAATAGAAGAAAATAAGGTTATGTTATAAAAACATATATATATATATTATATTACAAGCTTTATATGTTTATTTTCTATCCTTTTGCCATCACTATCGTGAACCATTCTTAATAATCATTATATATTTTGAGAGATGATATAGCAAGGTTGTTGTGTGAAAAAGTTCAATTGATTTTACACAGTAGATTTTGGTTGGGGCTCTTTTAATTACCGAGAGCAATAAGCAGTATTTTCGTCATATATTACTTTTTTACTATTGAAAAGATTAAAATGCTGTTCAAACTGGAAAGAAATTAACCGATGTGTATGGAGAAGATGTCTTGACAATAGTCCAGTGAAAGAACTAGTTTACAAAATTTCAATCCGACTATTTTGATGTCGAAAATGCACCACGTTCTGGAAGACAGGTTGAAGCCGATAAAGAGACGAAAAAGGCATTATTTAATGCCATTCGACGAATAACAATGTGTGAGATCGCTGATAGGTTAAATTTATCGAATTCAACTGTTTATGACCACCTGAAAGGCCTGACTTTAACCTCGAAGCTTGATATTGGCCATGTCCTCACGGAGAGAAATTTGTGTCGTCACGAAAATAGGGGTTGTATATAACAATGTCAAGCGTAAGAAATCATGTAGCAGAAAAGATAAACAGGCTCAAAGTCCTTCAAAATCCAATGTCCATCAAAAAAGGTGATGCTGTCTGTTTGGTGAGATTTTAAAGGAGTCGATTTTTTGAGCTTTTACCGAATAAAAAATATTAATTCAGAAGTCTACTGTCATCAACTAGACAAACTGAATGATGCACTTCAACAGAAAATGCCAGAATTAATGTGAGACTTCATACAAGTTTGGTCACTCGCCAGAAGCTTTTACAGCCTGAATGTGATACACTGCCACACACCATATTCTCCAGATCTGCCGCCTTCGGATTATTTTTTTCCCTTCATTGCAAAATGGTTTAGACGGTAAAACCTTTACCTCAAATAAAGACCTTAAAAATTACCTGGATCAGTTTTTTACCAGCAAAGACCAAATATTTAATGAGTGTAGTATCATGCTACTATCAGAAAGTTGACAAAAGATATTGAATCAGAATGGTCATATATATTATTTAATAAAATATTTATTCATTATACGAAGATCTTCTTTCATTTTCACCAAAATAAAAACGAAATTACCTTCCGATCAACAAATATGTGTCAAATGAATGATCTCGGAATAGTTGGCTAAATCAGCAGATTTATCATTTGCAAAACACTCCTACCAAAGGAAGTCTTATTTCCAAAATTGCTGATGATGCGTAACAGATGCAGTCTGGGATATGCAAATTCTTCCAAGCATCGGTAAATTTTAATTCATTATTTTCTTCTAGCTTTTTCCCAATACACTGAAAAGATTTCTTTTCATAGTACATATTGAAAGTTGATAAAATTTCCTGGTTCATTCGCTAAATAATATATGTAGTATTCGGTGGAAGGAATACTACCTTTGTATTAAAATGCTCCAATATCGGATGATGAGGAGCAATATAAAATATAATAACGGCTTTAAAGGGTAGCTTCTTCTTTTTTAAATAACTTTCTACCTCTGGTACAAAGCCCTTTTTATACCAATCGTTAAATATATCAGCTGTCACCCAAGCTTTTTTATTGGACCTCCAATGATCACGTAAGTTACTCTAAATTTTCCTTTTAATGCTATAGGTCTCAAACTTTTGTTTATAAATGTGATGATTTGATACTCGACTGAAGCGCCGGACTCGATCCAACAAACCTCTTATTGCCGTAATAATAATCGTCCCCACAGCTGCTGTTTGACGCCAAACTCATTCGTTCGGCATTCCGGACAAAAATAAATTACAGTGGAAAAACTCCATCAGAAACCGAACGACGGTTCCCACACATTTCGCTCTGAACTCCAGGGCACGATTCAGTAAAAGGCAGCTCTGTGCCAAGTATCCGAAAACGAGTCGCGCTCGGCGAATCCGCCGTTGTGGCGGACACCGATAGATCGATACCGACGTTGGACCGACATCGACACGATATCAAAGATAAACCGAAAATTGTCGCGAAAGTCATAGTCGTCCAAACGGTTGTAAAAGAAGCAAAAAACGCATTCATTCTACCACTCAAACCAATCATGGCTGTAGTAAATAAAAATCGAATTTTCAAAAAAAATTTTATTTGAGAATTTGTACAGTTTATTAAAACAAATTTTGTACAAATACTTAAGTATTTCTAATAACTTTTATATCAAAAAATTGTTTTTTACAATCAAACAGCCCACCAAAAATTTTTTTAAATATATTTTTTTTATGTTAAACATAATTGTTGTGGTACACAACAATAAATAATAGCCTTATCATACGAGTACCAGAAGTATAACTGCAAAGTAAAAATGATACATGGTCCTTTGTAGCTTTAAAGACCATCATTGGTTTTTAAGTTCTTTTTTTAACTTTAGATGTTATTCTTGAGCAGCTTTATCACCAGCTAAAGGAATTTCTCCTCAGTTTTTAAATTATAGAAATTATGTCTAACTAAAAACTTACTGAACCATCCTCCACTGGCTAAAAATTCAAGATTTTCTTGTTGGTTCGAAGAAGATGCTGTTGTTGTAGCAACCGATTGTAAATACTTAGAGCTTTTTGTTTTATTGTAGCTGTGTCGATTGGTATTTGTTTTGGTTGGGATCCAAATTGTGAACGAATTTTCTCTTTTTTCAATAACACTACTTCGGGAATATGATGATTTTTGAATTTATACTTTTTCCATATATTACGGATTTTCTTATTGCATTAGACATCATCGACAAAATCTATTCTGTGATTAGGTCGACCTCATCTTGGTTTATCTATCAAATAACTAGTTAAGGGAACCAAATAACCTTTCCATTCACCGGAAAACGATCCTCCCTACATGAGTTTACGAAACATAATTTTCTTGCAACTTTACCTTGACTTATCAAGTTCAAACAGCCACATCTCTGCTTGCACAAGATTTTACATAGAATATGGGCTGGTATTATTCATGGAAAATTTAAAGTTCGCTAATATTTTTATATCATTATTATACAGCAAACTCATTTTTTTATTTAATATTAACAAACATAAAATAAAATGTATTTTAATATTTTTTATGAAGATTAGTATGATTTAATCACATTCACTTCAGGTTTTGGAATTTACAAAATGTCGGAGGGACCTTCGGGCCTCACAGATGTGTAAATTGAGTGGAGAAATATTGTGGAGCACCGATGAAAAATAAATGGAATAGAATGGAAATAAATGATAATTTGGATGTCAAAGAATGTTTGTGCAACGTTTACTTACAAACCAGAAAAAAAGTTAAAAAGCAAGCTACAAGCAAAATCTTTCAAATTGTTTTGTTTGATATTTTAATAGCAATGGTCCGAGTCCTTTCCAAATTCTTTCATTTCATCGAGTCTTCAGTAAAACCTTCTTCGGTAACCCTTAAAAACCCTGCTGAACCAACGAAATAATTAATCTAAAGAATTGAGCGTAGTTTTGCGGAAACCAGTCAGCCCACAAATAGGTATTTATACAGTTTTTATGTGCAATGAATTGAGAATTGTCTAATAATGTCATGCTAAAACAGCCAGTCCATTTGTCATGAAAGGAGCTTGTAAAATGCTATAGAAAAAAGATGATTTAACAGATTAAATAGTTAGGTAAGAGATAAGGTGGCTCTATCTCATTCTGCATATTTTGTGGACTGGCTGCTCTCTGCATAACTGCGCCCAATTAGACTGGCTGATTTTGTAAACCTATACATATTTCCTATTCTTGAAAAGTTTAATATTAAATTTTAAACAAACTGTTTTAGTATAAAACAGAGAAAAATAACATTTTCTTTTTGTAAATAAAATATTTTTTTGACTTTTCAAGTTCCCAAATATTCAATAGAAATAAATCTGCCATCTTCACAGCGAACATCGCGTATTAGCGGCCGTTAATGAGGCATAAATTAACTTCTGTGACTAAATGATGAATAATTTACCGATTCTTTATGTATATATTTTATATATTTATTTTCTTTATATTTTCTTTTTTTTATATTATTAATAATTCTTTATTAATTATTTTCCTTAGAAATCTATTCATCCACAAATCTCTTAATTTTCGAACGACTGAAATAATTATTTTCGTTAAAAGAGGAAGAAAGAATAAAACGTTCAATTTTATAATTTTGTTTCGAGAACCGGAATCTCGTCGAATATCGACAATAAAAAATTCCTAAAAAATTAAATAAATATAAAAAAAGAAAAATATTCTACATTAATTCATTATATTTATATTTTGAAGGAAATTTCTAAATTGTAACATACAAAAATATAAAAAAATCGTATAAAATATCCAATCAGATTTGCGATATTTTCTTGTATTTATTATATAATTTTCGCAGTTTCTTTCAGTTGTCGGAGTTTATCACCAGTTTCCCATTGAAAGATGATCAAGTTTGGCTTTTTGGTTTTGCTTGTCGGGCTCTTGCTTACCGCGCAAATCGACTTCTCGGAAGGATCCGAGGAGAATCCCGATTACAATTTCTACAATGACCAACTATACCGACACTTGAAGCTTCAGAACGTTAAGAGAAGGTTACGAAACAGAATAACTTTTGCGAGTAATTTCGGAAAAAGATTCGACGTAAAATCTTTTTATTTTATATTTATTATTTATTTATATTTTAATTCAGATATGAATGTGCAGTTGTGACATCGATTGATGTTTATTGACATAAATAAATGATTTTTGATTCAATTTTTTTCGTAAGACGTTCAATGTATTATTGTATATTATTTTTTCTAGGAACGTTAAAGTCAGATTTTTAGAAGACCTTTAATATATAAAATATTCTCATCCCAACCAAAAATAATTAAACTTAGATCAACGTTCGTAATTGATAGACAAAATATTTTTTATTTTATAAAATAAGGTGTTGCTCATTTGTTAAATCAAATGGAAGAAAATGTTGTAATTATTATAAATATATGTAATTATAATAGTTAATATAAGTAATTAACAATAATAATTAATAACAATATTAATTAATATTAATAATAATAATAATAAATATTATTATCATTATTATTGCTACTATTATTACTAACAATCAAATATTTAATTTTTGATATAAAATGAAAACATTCTTCAAATATAATTTTTTAAATAATAGTTGTAAGTATAAATGTTCTGTAACTTATTCAACTGGAAAATGAATCGAAAATGTTTTTTATTATTTTTTAAAATTCACAAATCTCAAAAAAAATATTAAAGTAATATTTTTAACAAGAAATAAAATGTTTTAGAACATTTTTTGAAATAATATATTTTGTTTAATTTTAATTTATATTATAAATTTATAATATAATGGCGCACTATAATTATCGAAAAAGTAATAATATCATTCTTAAAATTTTATTTAAGTAATTAATTTCGGTGGATTACCCAGCGCCATCTTCCGAATAAATCAATATGAGCAGATGATACATTAACGTATGGGTAATAAATCAATTATTTCAGGAGGTAGTTGAGTTCGAATTTGAATTTTCGGATCACTTGCTACCTAATTAATGAATCACTACACGAGTGTCACTCTCTCCCAATATTTTTTAAATTGATTACACAGCAGAATTTAAATTCTATTTTTACAATTTCCATTGTGCCCATATGAATAGTTTGACCATTACCCAATCGT